>JAQGBH010001300.1:0-34386 GCA_034698265.1 Sminthurinus aureus | reverse complement strand
AGAGAATACTTCCAACAATCATTGTTCTTTTTGGACCACATGCTACTACAAACGATGGGGCTATCCAATTACATATTGAGAAGAAAAAGTAAATGATGGCTAATGAAATAAATCCATCTCCTTGAAAAGTTGGATGATCTACTTTGATACTTCGTAGAACGGTCTGTTCAATATTAGTCATAGTCTGGAAAGCTGTAAATACCAGCATGAAGGAGATACTAAGAAGTATTACCTAAAAGGAACAAAGAACAAATAATAATATAAAGTACAAGACAATTGATGTAATGAAAAATAAAAAAAGTAACATACATAACACATAACACATAAAAATAAAATATTCAAACTGTCAAATGTCAAATGTCAAACTGTATTATATTTACTCAATAACTAATACAAATACTTACATTTCTAAATTTTGTGTCTCCAGAAGGCCCGCATATCCTACATGACACAATTTGCATGCAGCACCAACTAAATGGATTAGGCATTATGTCAGATCTTCTATTTCTTCCTCTTTTGATAAATATTAAATTGAAACAAGTTCCAATTATTACTTTAGGTAACTTAAAGATGAAGGGGCGAATGCTCAATACCATAATACTCTACCCATAATATTATGGTATTAAAATGATTTAAAAAGTTTGTCTAGCAACGGGGCGTTTACTACATGGTAAAAACTGACAGTAATTATCATAAATCATAAACTGCTAACTAAATTCAATTAGAAAACTCACAACTCACAACTCATTATAAAAAATGATCTCACTATTCAAAACTCGAAGAAAACATGCACTGATTTCTATCAATCCTCATTTTTGAGGTTTGCGTGCAAACATGTGTACACTGTACACATGTGTGTGTGTGAGAGACGGAGGGAGCGAGTGAAAGATAACAACTATTGGTATAAATCTATTGAAAAATTTTTCATATTTTTACTTGTTTTCATTCTTAAATATTTGATGATTTTCTGCTTTTTTATGACTTATGACGAGTTCAATTATATTTTTAATGCTTATAGTAAAATGTACACATGTATGATGTATGACCGCATATAAAAATTTTTACTTGACAGTAAAAAATATCATATGATTCACTATGAATATGATGCATGATAAGAGATTTATCAGTTATTTATATAAACACACGGTTTTGTAGGTGATAAATATATAGAGAGGGTTATTGCGCTTTTATTTTTGATAAACCACTTTAGTCAAGTAAAAGCTAAAAACATATGATTAGAATACACACATAATGAACAATTACAAAATGTAGTACATTGAATGTACACGTAAATGAAAAATACATGATATAAGGTACAAACAGTAATTGGTCTAACGTAAAAATTGAACATGGTGGATTGAGAATTGAGACTGATAACTGATATACAACTGGTCATGAAGCAAACTGATATAATACTTTGTTTACATTTTTCACTTTGAAAATAAAGAGATAAGGACATTTTTACAATTTACAATCAATGTACACTATACACTTGTGCCTGCATAAATGTTCAAGATTCAAGATATGTTATGAGTTTTATGAGCTATGAGTATATTGTATAATGTGTGCGTACTACTAGTATTCAAAGTTGTACGGTTATATAATGTAATATATTATTATTATTTAATGTGATTACACTTTTTGTTTTAATTTCCGGTATTACAAAACATATAATCCTTTCCTTATAATATTTTGTAGATTAATTTTCAATCATAGTTGTCGTCATATGGATATCTCGTTGGATAGTGAGACGCCTGCATCTCTTCCATTACTAGTAGAATTTTCATCGTCAATACTATTACTATTAGACATTTTCTCTGCCAGTTCCGTTGCTTCTAAAAACAATCTGTACTCAGATGGTGTCATCAGACCCCTAATAAAATAAAAAAATATATATATGTCAACACACAATATATTTAGCTTAAAACTATTACGATAAGTATTGTACACACAACATACAACATACAGCAAAATTAAAAATTAAATTTGTACAATTTGTTGTGGATTAAATATTTTTCGTTATTTTTCTTACCTAAAGATGGTCTCTAATTTGACAGCACAGCCTTTTTTCATCATCTTTTCGTAGATTTTTAGACACTCTTCCCGTTTCTTGGAATTGATAAATGATGTGATAACTTCCGAGTCACTCACTAACCCATCAACTCCATCAACCATTGTTGTTGCTGTTGCTGTTGTTTGTGGAGATATTGTAGTTGTATTAGTAGAAACCTCAGAGGAGAGAAATCCACCAAGTAAAGTTTCAGAAAAAGTATTTTGTCTTGAAATTCCTCGGAGTTTTGGTGTTGGTGTGGTTGATTTTCCGGCTTCCGATTCTACCGGTTGCCTTGTTGGAGACGAACTGGTCGTTTCCTTTGAGTCACTTGATGTTACTGATTTTGAATTGACAGTTGAATTTTGTCGAAGTAATGACGGTGTCTTACTGTTTGGTGGTGACCTTCTGTGACAAGTGAAAATACATTTTACATTGTACACAGTACATATTATAAGCACATTTCAAGTATAATTATTATTACCATAAAGTAAAATGATCTTCATATTTTATTACTTTTTACTTTTTATTATAGACCATAAAAGATAAAAGAGCATGTATAAAATAAATTAGGTATCATGCTCAATATATGTAAAACATAAAATCCCATCAATCATTCAAAACACTTTTGAGTACATACAATCTAAAAGAAAAACAACCTATACCTACACTACGTACTACATAATATATGGACTTATGTAAAGAGTAAAGAGTAAAGAATAGAACAAGAAAACTCATTATGTACGAGTTCAATGCATTCGAAACATTCAAGGTTACAAATTATAATTAGTAGAATCAGCATGTACTACAACTACATAGTCTGTAGTCTGTACGTACACTGTACACAAAATAGTAATTTAAATAGCTTCCCGTTCCTAAATTTGTACATGGTATTTTATTGAGCACTACATATATTTCGATTATATACATGTCTTTTATTATTAATTTTAATGATATACAATATACATGATTAAGGTTAGAAATTGCGGTTTGACATTTGATGAGAATGAAATGAGAGTTTCACATGGCCTTTCTCTTTTCTCCTTTCTCTATTCTCTATAATATAATATTGAAACAATTTTACTTGCGTACGTATCACATTTATAAATGTATGCATGAACTTTCCTTTTTCACTTTTCTTGGTATTTTTTTAATGTTTTCTTTCATAGCTTATAGCCCTGAATTTTCCTCTCTCCGACCTCCGACTTTATCATAATTTCCTTAAAGTAAATCACTTTCATCATTCATTTCATTAAAATTGTATTGTAAATTTGAATGTCAAACTTTGTACGCTATACGCCATACATCAAGAATCAAGAATCAAGATATTTACAATCTACATCTATTATGTACTGTATATTGTGTAGTGTGCATACTACAAACTACATAGGTAAATTTTAAGCAAAAATTCACCAGCAACTTTATACTTCACATGACTTTCTTCGAGTGAAAGTCGTATTATGTGTTATGTATGCTATTTACTATTTACACGTGTATCTTTGGGGTGAGACAATCCCAGAAGGTAAGATGTGTGTGATTAACTATCAACTACCTTTGTACATTGTAGTACATTGCACATTGTACATCCTACATTTTCAGAGTCGGACCTTCTTAAAGAGACATATTGTAGGGCACACACACATGTGCATATACAGTATACATCTATAATCTATATTCTAAATACATGTGTGTAATTACCTACTGAAAATGAGGTCGTTTCAGTGTTCAGTGCTACTGAATGCTGAATCAGTAATAGTTAATGGTTGTAAAAAGAATCGATTTGTACAGGATCCGGGGGTTGATCGGAAAACTCAACTCAACTGGGAAAAATACATACAGATAGACCTACCCTTTTTATTTTATCTATATATTTGGCAAACATCTGTGTGTGTTACATGGAAAATGGAAAGTTAGGAAAAAGAAAAGTGCCCAAGTTGAAAGTTGAATACAATGAAGAATGAATGTAAGTGAACTCTGAATTGATAGGTATTATACTACAACATGATGGACCTGTCGACCTCCACACTACATTCATTAAAATACACTGCAGCGTACATGTTATTTGGATTACAGTTGATTTTATACGCACATACGGATACAGAATACAGATACACATTCACATTTTCTGTGCATTTAAGATTTAAAAGAGTTTACCTAAATAAACAACCAAAAATGGAGAAATTGGATTCAAGACATCGAGTTCCAAATTCTAACCAAAGAGAGAAACAAGAAATAACAAGTGAAAACCTCATCCTGACATCCTGACACGGACAACCACGCGATGTGGTCCTGATACACTATAGATGGTAGATTGTAGATATCTAGTAGATGTATCAAGTATCAAATATGTCCTACGTACATACATCGCGGAAAACGAGAAAGTATACCAAATTTTAATGGCAATCATTTTCCATTTTACTGCAGTTTTCATTTTTATTTGCTCATTTTATATTCATATTATTCATTTACATTTTAAAGAAACAAAATGTTTTTATGACTTTGGTGTGCTGTTTCCTGACTATCCCAAAATTGATCGGACTTATGTTATGGGCTTTTTATTTAGCTAGTTTATTTCATCTTTTGGTGAAGTTAAGCTAGTACTTGCAATTTATGAAGTTTCCATGCTGTTTACTGGTCACAGTTTACACTTTACACGTCCATTTTACATTGTAGACGTGATTAAAAGAAACTGTAGGTAAATCATTTTTGATTTAGAAATCCAGAATCCAGTCAAAATGCAGTACAGATATACTTAGAAATTACATTGACGGAGTAAAATCAAAAGATAAAAGAAAAAAGAAAGCGATGAGCGATGAGGTGAAAGTACAGAACTTTCAATCACAAATCAAAATTCACAATGACTAAATAATGCATGATAATAATATTATTATAATCATAATTTTACACTTTATCGGTTATAGAAAATTTCAAAAGTAGTAAAGGCTCTCAGTTTTTGTACATCTGAATCGATTTTCAATACTATATACTATATGTTCTACACATTAGTATGTGTTTGGGTGTATATATTATGTATTATGTAGCTCTAGATTCTAGACTCTAGACTGTAAACTGTAGACCGTAGACTTTTGCTGACTCGAAATGACACTGATTATGAAGTGTATAAAAGTCGATGAAGAAATTACTATCGTCACGAACATTTCACCTTTGCTTTGTTTGCACTGCTCACTACTCACTGTTTACAGTTTGTTGACTAAACTAATAATACTGTCTATAGGTTTTTTAGCGAAAAATCGAGAACGGAGAATGGAGGTGTCGCAAATAATTTTTGCACAAAGTTTAATCAACCAGGTGACTTCTATCATCTTTTGTACTTTGTACTTTGTACTTTGTATTAGAGTTTGTCTACTGAGAACTGAGAAGAGAAGACAGAGAATTCTATGACGCTGACTAGTGACTAGCGATAAAATTGAAGAATGGATTTCACAAAAAAAACAAATATCTCAAGCATCTGTGCAAAACTGTATATTTTCCCGTGTTTAGAAGTTTAGAATTCAGAATTACAATGTTAAATATTCAAAAAAATAATAGAGGAACAGCAAGCAGAGATCAAAATTCAAAGGAGAAACTTACGCTTTCAATGGTTGTCTTTTCTGCTGATTATTAGCCGGATTTTTTAATGCTGTAGAATTTTTCTTGTCGGGAGTGGGTGCTGTTTTTGGCCTTGACTGATGAAATTTCTTTCCCAAATTAATTGAGGACTGATTTATTTCAATTAATGCCTTTTTAATGAGAATTTTGCGATTTTTTGATGCTTGACTTTGGCTGGTTTCTACCGGAGAAATGTCTACTGAACCAGCAGTAGATTCTTTGATGACCGGTGGACTTGTACTCAAACTTCTAGGAGGTATCAATCGCGTGGAGGTTGTACTGGAAAAAGAAACTGTATTACTTTTAGCTCGTGACGTTTGTGGTCGGACATGTTTTGTCATTATCTTTTCATTGGAATCCTCAAATGCTGTGAACTCAGCTTCACAGGAAATTGATGCAGCTTTCTGTAAAATTTTTCTCGCTCTATTAACATTTAAAACAGGGGCCACGCATAATTCAATTTTGCTGGTGCCGATGTCAATATCTTTAGAAATTGGGCTTATATTTTCATCCCCTTTAACTGAATCATTATTATTATTTTCAACAATTTCATTTTCCGTTGATAGATTTGATTTATTTCCCAGTAAATCCTTATCATTTTCATTGCTTTTCTGCACATTTTTCTCATTTTCCTTTTCATTCTCTGGACTTTTCTCTTTATCTTTATCTTCTTTTTCTCCATCATCCTCGACTTCGACAAGTATATCTTCCACCATAGAGATTTTATCTTGAACTTGATTGAGGATTTTGGCATGTTTGTCAATTTCGCTCTGTAAATCCTCTTCTACCTCTGGCGGACTCATTAAGGAGATCATTGTTGAAATTTCCGGAGGTGGTTGTACATGAAGGGATTTTCTAGACTCTCGAAATTTGGATTGAGATGATAAATTTGAAGAGTTGGATTGTGTTGTTGCTGTAGAAAATTCCACTTCATTGTCCGATTCCACACCACCCCCGTCCATAGAGTCATTGTAGATGGAAAAGGATTTTTGGAATTTTGCTCGACGATCTGATGCATTTTGTCCAAGTTGTCTCGTCCACGGCTGTACTTTTCCCTGTGATGAAGATGAAGTTGATGATGATGATGACGGTAATGGCGACGGAATGGATATGGAAGAGGTTGAAGATGGAGAAGGAACTTGTGACAGAGTGGATAATGCAGACAAATTTCCGGATGCTGATGCTGATGCTGTGTTGAAGGATGTTCGAACAATCGCTGTCATTGGACGTTTCGTCTTTGGTATCACTGGCTCGGATTCTTTGTTGTCTTTAGAGGTTTAAAAATCAGAGGAAAAAGAAAAAAAAGATGTTTAATACTCAATTCTCAATTCTCAATGCTCAATACAAAATAGCAAACAAATTACTGATTTTGATTTTGATTTAAAATCAAGAGGATTTTAGTTTTTATTATTAATTAATTTTTTTTATTTACTAACCTGATTTGTTGCTTGTATTTGAAGTAATTCCATTTCCATTGTTGTTTTCAGTCGTATTTCTCACGAGTTGCTCATCAAAACTGATTGTTTTTCTTAAAACTCCTCTTCTCACCCCACTATTTGAATTTGAATTTCCATTACTGTTGTTTTTATTGGTATTGTTGTTGTGATTTGTGGTGGAACTTGAAACTTTTTTTGAGTGTTGTGGACTATTGTTATTCAATGGAGTTGAATTAGAGTTGGAGTTGGAATTGGAATTAGTTTGAGAATTGGAATGAGAATTTGGAGGAGATGATTTTTTACTATCGTTTGTTAAAACTTCAGTCTTTGTTTTACTCTGATAACTCTCCTCCCATCTCATGTTATTCAAATCAATTTTTATAACCCGTTGAATGTCGGATTTTAAGTCTGAACTATTTCTAATACTGTGACTGTGATTGTGGCTGTGATTGTGACTTTCTCCTTTGGAATTGGAATTGGCTAGAGATCCCATCATGAGGAGATGATCTTCATCCTCCATCATGGATAAAGATCGACCAATTATTCTATTACTATTCCCTTTCCTCCATTTCCTCTGCTGCTTCTCCACGGACATTTTCCTAGCCACTACTAATCCCTTCTCTCCCTCTGAATTAATACTGACGCTCATGGTTCTCTCTTCGTCTTCTCCGATGCTACTAACACTCGACCGTCGACTAGACGAGCGAGAGGTTGGACGAGGGAAATTGACTGTGGAATCATCATGACATTTCTTCTCCTTCTCCTTGGCCTTACTTTTACTCGGTAGCATGATTCGTTCCGTGGTGAAAGTGGTTGACGGAGAACCATTGGAATAACTTTCTTCATCAAAAGATTGTGCTTTCATCGTTGCCGTCCTTGCCCTTAGTTTTGTACCATTTGGATTTGAACTGTTACACGTGTAAAATATACAATGTAAATATTATGAAAACACAACATCATAAATTACATGCATCCATAATCCATACACCAGCATGCAAACATTAGTATTCTTATTGTGCTCCCCATATGAACTTCAACTATAAGATAACAGCATATTATACTATAATTTATAATACAATATTTTACATGTGAAATAAAATGAGCTGTGTAATAGATTAAAATATTTTATTATTGAATGTAATTTGTAGCTTTGCCTATATTATTTTGCATGCATGTCGATTGTCGACTGTCGATTGTCGATATCTATATTCTGCATTATATATTATGTACAGGTTCTTTTAATACTGAGAATAAGTTGTTTATCTACAAATGTGGAAAGTTCTCAGTGGATATTGCACATCGAGCAGATTGGCCTTTAAGTGACTTTGAACGTTAATTCAATAAGTTTGTACACACATGTACAATTTTGTTACACATCTTACTATTATTTTATCTAAACTTTCTGTATTCTATATTCTATATGTATATCGCGGCTTAAATTATTGCCATTTCTAGAATCTAGAATGTTTGTTTAGACAAAACAGCTGACGGGAAATTTAATGACAGGCTGAGCTAAATTCTGAATAAATTGGAAATTAGAAAACAGGGAAGTAAAGCCAAAAGTCATAGGAAAACTTGGGAAGAAAGCAGAAACGAGTACAGCCAAATTATATCACTTATATGTATATTTAAGTGGAAATGTGTGTAATTCCAATGCCTTTTCTCATCTACTGCGTATACGGTGTTAATGGCTAATGCATCGTACATATTACATACAGAATATAGAATACTGAGCGTGTACACTGTACATTGTACATGCCACAGCAAGTGATTAGCTAATTATATATTATCACGAATTCTCAACACCATCCTGAGCTCATAAAACAGCATTTTGATTTGGAACTTTCCTTGTAGCTTGAAGCCAAGTATAGGAAACTTTGTACTTGCCTTAAATCCTTAATCATTTGTTCTACACTTTAGCTATTTGAGTGTTGTATTTATATGTCATAAATCTTACACGTATCTGCATTTTATGTTTTAAGATGAACAAAAGTTAAAGCTTCCTTCATGAAAAATGTAATTAATCTTACTAATTACAACTAAACTTGTCTATAATATAAATTTTTCATGCTGTAATTAGTAAATAAATAAAGTATATATTATGATAAAATCATACTGCGTACTGCATACTGAAACACTAAAATGAAACGGAAAGTCTAGATATTTAAAAACGTACCTGTAATCAGAACGAGCATTTATAACAAATTTCTTTGGAACCAGTCCGTAGTATTTGTTAATCATTTGAATGTCTGGAACTCTGGATTTTGAAATGGTGAGAAAATTATTTGTCCCATTTTTTATGCAGTTGTTATTCAGATGATGTGAACTGATATGACTGTTGTTGTGATTGTTCAGACTCAATATTTCGGGCTTGATGAGTAGCGACGTTGTAAATGCTGATCCTCGAAGCACCGGATTACGATGGTGAGAACTGGATGTGAAATTCATTTTGATCTTATTTCGATTGCCGATTCACCGATTCACCAATAGCCAAGGAACAAAGTTTCAGCTCTGTACTTATTAAAAATGTATTTTTGTGGTTTTGATTTTGTTTCAGTTCAAGTTGAAGAAAAAATGTTCAACTATATGCGAACTACCGCTACATTTTGATTTGAAATGTATGTTACATAATACTTGTTATAATTTGAACAGAATTTTTAATATAATCTTCACAACTTGCTGATAAATATGAGATTTTATGTCTTATGTTTCTATGTTCTAGTCCTTTTCTTCTTTAAATGGATCAGATTTTTGAATACAACTACGAGTAGATTTGTTTAAAATTCCTTTGATTATAACAAACAACTTGAACTCGTTTCTTTCCATTGTCACAAAACACAGAATACAAAATACAAAATAAAAACTTTGACAAAACTATTATTTGTTATTGGTGTGAAATGTAAAATGTACTGTCAATGTGTAAAAAATACTATATAGAGAGAAACCAGGGCGCAAAGTGTTTCAAGATGCATAATAAAACTGCGTATGTCGTATGTCGTATGTCGCACATTGAAGGAACTTTTTATGCTACAAATGATGAAATTGAGAAAAAATAAATGACGACGCGAAGAGTGTCAGAGTTAATGCGGAACTGAGCAATGTTTCTCAATCTCACGTAGGAAAATGCCCGCTTGGATTTTAGGTACTCATTCATTCATTCATTCATCACATCGCATCACACCATTCGGGAAGAGTGAAAGTTTTCAACTTGAGCATGTTGACTATTGAGTATTGAGCACACACGAATGTGTAGAGTGTAGAGATACATGTGTACATGTGTACATTGTACATACATACTACGTTACTACACACCGTGTAGACTGTAGACTGTAGACATGTAACAGTGTAACAGGACACACAGCAGATACCAGACACCGTGGAAGAAAGAGAGAGGGAAAGTATAGAGTGTAGACTGTAGAGTATTGAGAATCGAAAAGTCGAGGCGATGAACGACCAGACAAGTGAGCTTTCTTCATGTTTTCTATGAAAAAATCCAATACATGTACAAAAGAGGGTCGACGAATTAATTCCAGTTTCTTTTATGATACATGTTTTCATGGTTTGCATCTCGTATGTTCAGTGTTCAGTGTTCAGTGTGAGACATTTTGGGTACATATGGTACGTACATACTTTGTTGTTATTCCTACATCCTACACACATCCGGTGTAAGTTTGTAGATAGTTTGTACAAATACAAATTCCACCACCGCTCTATAACAGACCCTTGCCTACACCTACTGTATACTGTATGTTGTATGTTGTATCCCCTACTGAGGAACAATTTTTACACGGGAGACAGCGGATAATGCCTAAAATCTCAAATCATGTTTACGTCTACTGTTGAAGGCACATTATGGTTCTGTGTATCTACAGAACAAAAAACCATGCGGACACTACTCAATACTCAATACATAATACAAGAACAAACATGTACTAAAAATATATATGTAAACATAAGAAAACTGACGGAATTTACGGTTTACGGAGACATCGATACTAGAGAGAAGCCATAATGCAGAATGTTGAATTAGGTAGATGTACAATGTACAATGTACGATGTCTATTGTATACAGATTTAGTGAGTAGAAAGTCAAAAGTAGAGATGTAATGTAATGTATTTTAAAATCGATCCAGCGACAATGCCAATGCTTTCCCCCGTTTGATTAGTCAATAAATATCGTCATAGAAACCATAAGTAGTGTAATGTGTAATAGCACTTTCTCTCTCCCCACATGTTCATCATTCATACTCCATACTCCATACCATCCGATCCGTCTAATTCATGTCATGTAAGCTTCTTATACCTATGTCAGTTGTAGATTGTACATAGATTGTAGGTGATACACATAACATAACTTGTAGTTTGTTGTTTGTTGTTTTCATCTCATTGTCATTTCTTAAGTCGTAGTACATGTTATATGTACGATACACAACTGGTGTGACTCCCAACTCTTAAAACTCGAGACTCGAGATTGGTTCATTGTCCATTGCCCATTGACCGGTCCATTTACCATAACTTGACTAAGGACGAAGGATGTACATACATATGCATCTAATATCTATATGCGTGTAATAACTAATAAATGACGAAACGGGAATTTGAATGTATTGATACAGTGTTGCTGGCAGTTGACAAAGACGAACTGTCAAGGGGTGCAAAGGCCATTTATATTTTTGTTTCATCCGAATTTCGAACAGGATTGAGAATCGAGAGTAATCAGATATCAGATAGGGAAGATTTTACAAGAGATTCATAACTTTGAACACAACCACAAAGAATTCAAATCTAAATGCATAAAATCCATAAATGGATGTGTTATGATGTATGAGATATGAGTCCAGAATGCACATACGGAGAATGCGTGTAGGTACTGTGTAGAGTGTAGAGTGAAATACCTAAACAATACAATAACCTTTCCCCTTTATAATCTATAATCTAATTAGCAGAATGAAACTAAATGGATGAACTTGAAATGAGGATATGGACGATCGACAAATCGACATAATAAATTACTTAATTTCAAATCGTAAATGAGAATTTTTATATTTTATGATTTGAAAATCTAAACGTAAACCTTGGTTTGAATCTGAGAGCTAAAGTGATGCTTTTATCTTTTATGCTATTGACAATTTGAAATTTGGTGACATTTCACATTTGTTATCATGATGCTAGATTTCAAAATTGTAGGATTGTGTACACCCAAACAATTTCTCCTTTGCCCAAAAGTTGTAGCCTCGTGTTCCATTTAACAAATTGTCATTATTCGTCAACCGTCAACCGTCAACACGTAATCCAAGAATTTCAATGGTTTCCTGTTATCGATTATGCATATAATACAAAATACAAAACATAAAAGTTTTATGACACCCGAGACATCATTTACAATGACATCGCTGTTGAATTTTGGATGCTTTTTTTGTGTAATGACAACATTTTATGTATGTAATATGTAATATAACGTGAAATTTGATTTTTGATTTGTCTGCCATTTGTTGATGACCTAATATACAACAAATAACAAGCAGTATACCTTTGTGTGTACTATGTCTTATGTTACAAGTTTTCTTTCTTCCCAAATCACTACTGCTATTCATGTACTATTTACCCTTTCGAACACCAAACTCTCAAGTTATTGTAAAAAACGAAAAAATCCTGTTCAATATTTCCATGTTCTGTATCGCCCACGTTCTACATTCTACATTCTACACTACTAATAGGCAATTGCATAATACCGTCATATAATTTTTAGGTTTGATGTTGGGTTTGGGTTTGGATTTGGATTAGTACTGCAACACGCCAGTGTTCGTTGTGTGTGATGTGTTTGTGTGTGCATCCAAACTCCAAACTCCAAACAGATATAAATATTAGGCAATTTATTACTTTTAAGTTCTATTGAATCCATGATCCATGTTGTGAACTTGAGAACTTGAATTTTCAAGGAAATGGATCCAGGAAACATCAAAGTATAATATTGACAGTCACACAATATCAAGAACTGTTTTGTATCATGCCATGTCATGGACCATGGATCGTAGTTCTTAGTTCTATAGTTCTTAGGGGGCTTTGCCTTGGAAAGATAATAAATGTTTTCCCTTTCATCACACATATCATGCAATTTCCACAATAAAAAACCTCGAATTTTCTTGCTTTTTTACTTTCTCCTGTGTGATGAACAAGTTACACTGTCACAGCACTGTGTGTATGGTGTATGGTGTATAGCATAATAATACAGTATGTAGTATACACTTTGAGCATGTAATATTTGAACTACAAAAATCACTGTACATTCTACATTACACACTACACATTAAACACAACATAACTTTTTTTTCTGGTTTCCTTTGTATTCTGTATGTATGCCACGTGCAAAAAACATTGAACATTGAACTGGATCTACATTCTACATAGGAAAATTTGTGCCAAATAAAATCATTATTTTTCCTTGTCCATTTTTTTGTGACCACTCACGCATAATGGGAAAATGGAAATGGAGTATCGAGAGCCGAGAATCCAGTACCAAGAATAAAGTGGCAAACTTTCTTGTATTTGGTATTTTCACAATGGATTTTTGCATGTCATGTATAAAGTATGTATAATGTATAGATTATAGATTACATAACAAGGTTATAAAAATAATACACGACTTTGATTGTGAATTGTGAATTGTGAGTGCAAGTTTTTTGCGTATGTTACGTGTTCCATTCTTTTTGCCTTTTTACACAATTTCATATCATTTTTGCTGGAACAAATAATAATTGATTTGGTAAAAATAGAACATGTCGAATGTAGAATGACAGAATAGCGAAAAATTTCCAAAATAGCTCGATAATTCACAAGTCATGAAAATTATTATGTGCCATTACTTCAGTCATCAAGTCACAATCAAAACTCTAGACTCTAGATTGCAGACCGGAAAATGATAAGAAATTACGCGAATATTTGTAATTTGCACATTTTTCTCTGCCTTATTATTACACCTCTCACCTCTCAACAAGAAAGTAGAAAGTAGGCGAATCATAAGCATTTTTATGGTACACTTGTCATTCGAGATTCGAGGTGATTGATAAGCTCGAATCAATTTCCGTAAAATAATTTTACCATAATTGATAAAATGAAAAAATGACCCTTCACTAGCATTTTACATTAGCATTATTATAAAAATTACAATTCAACCTTTTACTAATTGATTTAAGGTTTTCAACATGCACATGATTTGTTCTAGGTTAAAAGACGCGAATAATTGCATTACATAATTTTGTAATGAAACGAAGATCTCAACTTTGATATGGTATTCAACTACCGTTTATCGTTTGTCGTACATTGAAAATGCAAATTTTCATCAGTTTCAGCAACTTTAATGTTCAAACTTTTAGATTTTAGACGGACTGCATAATTTGCAGTCCGCTGTAAGTTGTAAGTATTTGAGATAAAATTCAACTTTCTTCACTATTCACTTTAGAGTCAGACTATGTGCGATGAGAAACGGACAGGAAAACTTTCTTTGTTTAAGGAAATAGAAATGTAAACTGTGTAGGTTGATCGTGGAAGAAAAAGTTTGAATGCATGAGTTTTTTCCTGGTTTTTGCATGTGCGGTTTTAACATAGTACATTGTACAGTCCACAGTCCACAGTAATGATGGGTATTAGAAAGAACGTTTAGGCGAAATTGCAACTCATTTTTGCAAAAACGTTCCTTCCGGATTTGAAAGAAAAACGTTGTGCGCATCTGAAACCTGGAATCTGGTCACTGATAATAACAGAGTGATATGCTCATGAGCCACAAGGCACAAGTAAAACTTGTATAATATTTTCAATAATAATTATGAATTATATGACATGAATTGCATGAATTTTATTTTCAGTACCAACATTATCAACATAGAACATACAAGATTTTTTACAAGCTTTTAATTAAAGTAGTGTGAAAATGCTGGACGTATTTCAGAATTGACAAAATTTGGAAAAGGTACTCATTTAGCGTAGGATCATAAAATTTAAAAACGTTGTAGTTTGGGATGTGCTTTTTCGAACGGTGAATTTCGGGCTGTAAATCAGCCGCCGCGCGCCTCTTGTTTATCCTATATCTAAGTCTACAAATTACAAATCTGGAGCATGGAACATGAAAAAAATCATTATTTGATTATTTGGTGGCTACACACTACAGACAGTATTTTCTATTGTGTTTTACTGTTTTTGTTATTCGTTATTTACCAAGTTAAATTTACCAAGTCCACTTTCCAGTTTCCCGTTCATTTTGGACGGTTCGTTATTAAAAATTCATTATTCATTATAGATTCTCGTTTTGCTGCATGCTCTCAGTCAATTTGGACTTTTTACAACTTTTAAATTGTGTTTGAATAAATTATCTATATTCTATGCATTTTGGCTATACATATACGCATTCTCCGTTTATGTTTATGTATATTGTATAATTTGTATCATGTACATTCACCATTTCGATTTTCGGACCACTGATGTGTTATGTTTTATTATATTACATGTGAGCTATAAGTTTTATTCACTAGGCACTAGACTATATAAAATAAATAGGTTTCCGATTTTTGATGGGCCGCATATCTTTTATATTATTCTGTCTTAAACGAAAATGTGCACTGTTGACCTGGTTTACTCTGATGCCCGAATCCCCGGAAGAACAACAGTATTTAGTATTTAGGATGTGCGTTGTATGTAGATAGCTTTTAGCTTTTTGTGACTCTGGACTAAGGACTCGTGCCTTGTGACAGATTTACCTTCTCAACTCAAAATTCTGTCTCCGATTTCCTGTCCTCTTTTCTTCTCTTGAATTTAGGCTGAAAATGATTTTGAATCTCTTGAAAGCTTTTATTCATTGTCTCAAACACACAGAAAAAGACAAAGATCACGCCTGAAAACAAAGCAAATTAATATTATAGTTAATGTACATGTCACTCGAGTCTCGAGTCTCGAGTATCATCAATCTAGAATCTAGAATCTAGAAACTGCGTGTATGTAAAATGTAGTTTTTTTTGTATGGAATTACTGGCTGCAGCGGTCATAGCAAAAATCCAAAAAGCCCATTCCGCTCCGATAGTAGATTTGATGTTTTCAAAGGCTTTTGTGACAACAAAAGTGTTCAACCTGTATCAATTATAAATTACAATAATAAAAAGAATAAATACACAACAAGATTGGAGATGGGAAGTATTTACGTTCTCGTTGATGATTTCTGGTTTCTGATGGGGCAGTGAAGGTTTTAAAATGTAAATGTTTTATGCGAATTTGGAAAACTGAAACAAACCAATTACCAATTAAAAGCTGTAGACATGGCAGACGCAGGCCCCTTGATGAATGGGGGTAAAATTTCCCCAAAGTACAGCCAGGCTATTGGGCCAAATCTAAAAGTTGAGCATTTTCAGATTAGAATGATTTTTTACAATAATTATTTAATGGTCAAAGTTATCTACATTTTTGCGTGATAGAAAACTGATAAATCCTGTCATGTGAATCGTTACTAATTACCCAATTGAAAAGGCAATGACAAATACAATGAGACAAAGGAGAGGGAGCCAGCCAATACTTTTTCCCAATTCAGGATCCGTTTTACTAAGGTGAAAATAGACACCTAAAATGACTAATGAAATTGTCATCAAAACTCCTGATATGAGAAGTAATACTCTTCTTCCAGCCTTGTCCATTAAAATAGATGATACAATTGAAGCTACAACTTGGACGGCTCCCATAATGATGGTACTGTCATTTGGAGAAAGATCCGATCCCACATTCTCAAAAATAGTCACGGTATAAAAAATAAAAACTTGATTGCCATTCCATTGTTGAAAAAACATGAGTGCAAGGCTGATGGCCAAAGGTTTTAAAACTTGAGGTTTGAAGAAATCTCTGAATGTTGCAGATACATTTTCTTCAACACTTTTGGTCATCTAATTAGAACAACATAAATATTATATATATTATATAGAAATATCAAGAAATATATGTAAATTTATAGCGTGTATTATAATAGCTCATAATATTCTCAACTGGACTATGTACATTGTAAATTGTTCATATCTACTCCTGCATTCTACTTATCTACTACTACTTTAGCTGTCATCTATCAAGTGAATAAATGTGAGGATTACAGATTCAAGTTCACGTTGAATTTGATGTAGATTCACAGCACCTCGAAGCCAAGCCAGACTTTTTGATGCTTCATGATGACGTTTTTTCACAATCAGAATCCGAGGTGACTCGGGCATAAACAACATGAGTATGATGAAAATGGCTGGAAATGCAGCAGATATAAAAGCCAATGTGTCCCAAGCCACGTACTTTCCCACTATGAACCTTGTCAGACAAAAGGAGACAAGATTAAAAAAGTTTTCTTTCCTTTGTATGTACAATGTGTTCAATGTACAATGTACAATATGTATGTAAGATTGGAGACATTTCATTTCAAGTTTGGAGGAATCATTTGCCATGTGTCAAGGTGTGTAAATTGTGCACATGTGAAACATGAATATTTTCAAAGGTGAACTTGAAAATAATATCTTTTGAGTCACAAGGGAAAAAAGGGAAAAAAATTACTGAAGTAAATGGATTTTTTGTAGATATATATCTGTATTTTACTTTATACTAAATTATTTTCTGAAGGGAAGGTCAAAGTCAAAATAAATTGGTAATTGGTAATGGTAGTGATATTGGTGTTTTGTGTTTTGTGTAGACGTACGTGAATAATACTCCGCAATTAATGGCTAGTTGAAGAGTAGAACCTAATGTCCCTCTGATGGAATCGTCACTGATTTCACTTATGTACACAGGGGCTGTAGAGTGTAGAGAATAGAAAATAGAGAAATTCAGAAAGGGATAAACTTTCTCCAACTGTATAAATTGTAGATATTTACTATTTATTTATGAGTTTGGAGTTTAAAGTTTGAAACATTATCATCAGATTATTTTCCTTTGCTCATTCTCGTCTCATACATTGATATTTGGTATGTATACATAATTGCAGCATATAGTATAGTCAATACCTGCTAAAGAAAAGGATCCACCGGCTAAACCTGCACACATACATATGTAAATTAAAAATAGTTTTTGTTTCGAAATTGTTGAAAATTCAAAGATATACAGAAAAAGTGCATGAAAATACCAAAAAATAAAAAATATACGAATTACAAACCACAAAAAAATCTTCCAGCCAGCATCATTTCGACATTCTGAGCAAATCCAATTAAAAGCCATCCTAAGATAAATACTGGACTAACTGCCAGCATACAAGCCCTTCTTCCAATTCTTTCAACTAAATATCCTGCAACGAGCCCGGAGCAGCAACATCCAATCGGAGTGATTGCACCAATCCAACTCTGTGTTTCTTCTGATATGTAGCCAAGCGTACTGTTTTGAAGGCTTGGGAGAGCAGGTGATGTCCATGAAACTGAATTCCCTAGGCTGAATGCCCCTAAAATGGCTGTTTAGTAGTAGAACAGAGAAAATCACTTTATTTCAGATTTTTACTGTGCTTAAATTTTAACAATCTATTCACAATTCACAGGTTTTTTTCCCTCTTTAGAAAAATGAAAGAAAAATGCTGAGATGTAATACATGCATACCAACCGCAGCCGCTAGGAACTGAGTTCCTTTTTTTGACACAAAATCAAAGTCATGATGCCGATCCATACAGACTTGCAATTGATGAATTTCACATCGAGCACTACAATATTTCCCTCGTTCCTGATACTGATCACTGGTCACAAACAAAATGCAAATGATACAGATTCTATAATTTCTTTTCTGGTTAAAATGTTTCCAGTAAACAGCTGAACAACAGAAAATTCACTAGTGTAGGATTTATTTTTTCAGTCAATACATTGTATTTTAGCTCTTTTTGAACAGTTTGTTTACTAGCGAATGTTTTAAACAAGACGAGTAGTCTTAAAGTCAACCAGAAATCAAACCCTTCGTCGGAAACATAAAAACACAAAACACAATGCGTAAACACGGCTTGTACGTTGTACGCTGTAGATATGCAAATTATGGAAATGAGCAGATCAAGCTAGGTTTAATTTTTGGTGCACAGTATTTACTTAATTTATATGCATAAACTTTTCCCTATGAGGAAGTGCAAAAGGAAACTTACTCATTTGGTTCATGATTAATTACCAATTCGTTTTACATTTACATGTATCCATTTTATACTCACAAATCTCGTTAAATAAAAACAGTGTGACCATGATCTGTACTTATGTATGTAACCAGTGACTTAAATGGTAAAGAGTAAGTGATTGTCATCTAACATTGTGTAGAACATAGAGCCTGAGAATTTCTGTTTTCTATCTGTAGCTACCAATTTGGCAAGTTCAAGTTCATTCCGTTTGTATTTTGCATCCATTACATAGACGAATTGACAAGGGAGACATTTTAAAACGTGCCGTGGCTTAAATGTGCATTCAAAAATTACGCAAATAATGCATCATGTTTGTAGGATAAACTACAATATACTTCAAACTACATATATGACATATGCAGGAAATACATGGAAGATTAAAAAGATCATATTTGGGATTGAAGATCAATAGCAAAACTGTAGAAAATTTATTGAATATTTCATACATTAATGAAATTACATACATGTATGTATACAAAACGAATGGGTAAATCACCGTATAAAAATGTCCCTGAGATATTGTACTATAGTTTTTCTCTTACAATTAAACACGTCGCACCACAGGGTTGTTTTGATTTTGATGAACTCCAACACTGAGAACAGGACGCCGATAAAACATGACATCGGGTGAAAATCCACAACAACAATTGAGAATCATGATAATAATCAAAATCATTGCAGGGATCGCAAAGAAACCAGCAATTATATAGGCAATAGGTGTTCCAATTAGACAGATCAGTAGAATAATTATTAGGAATAGTAGAAGAAGAACCAAGTTGATAATCAAGGCCCAAGCCCCCACTCCGATCACTGTTAGAACAAAAAAAGAATATTTCTTGAGCTTTCACTGGAATTTTGTTTTATGTATTTACGTTTTACTTGTGAAAAATTATAAACGTACCTGCACACATTGTCACAAATCTCAAATTTCCTCTGTTAAATCTTTGAAAGTTTTGCAAACTATCATAAAAAATGGTTTCGTATGTCCATTATTGCTTTGTATTTGTGATAAATTTCAGAACAAATCCCACTTGAAAAAGCTTATGTATTTTAGATTTTAAGTTTAGATGCTACAAGTCCTATTCTCGGTAAATAGTATGAAAAATTCAATTTTCTGAATTCCGGCTAGTTTAACTACATTTTGGTCCAGCAAACACAAGAGATGCTTCAACGTAAAATGCAAAATGCGACAAAAATATGTAATTACAGTGGACACTGCATACACATATAAGATGTAGAAAGAACTATTCACTATAAAACTAACTACTTATGCATCAACCTACCTACATCACAATTTTTCACGCCCACATGCTCAACAACCTACATCTCTTTGTATCTATCTATCTGCTCTCGGTATAAAATATAAACGATAAACGTTACGAGTTGTGAATGTTGATTGTTGAATGAATCAGAAGAAAATGCCGTATTTGGAATTATAATACAGTACAAGTTGTCAAAAAAGGTTCGACTTGAAAACATCATATCCTTGAAAAGTTAAATTTTCCAGGTTCCATAATAAATTAATGTATAGTACATACATTGTATAAAATGTATTTGCAATTTGTACTGATCATGCATCATGCACACAACAAGTGAACAAGCTCAGGAGTCTGGACTCTTGAGGCATAGACATGTAGAAATAATGGGACGCAAATTATGGAAATGATAATGTACACAAAACACAAATTCAGTAAAATATGTGCCACAAAAAAATTAATCAATTTTATTTAGATTATTTTAATATGGCCATTAATTCACAATTTACTGTACACTTTAACATAATATGCATAATGCTTAGAACATAAACAATAATAATTATAAAGTAATGGATAATGGACAAAGAGACATTTTATAATTTTGAACAAACGTATCATATCATATAATCACATCATATAAACGGAAGAGCTATGGACAAGTAAATTTGCGTTTCTTTTCTTTGTAATACATAATAAATTTGATTTGAGACATTTCCATTGGGCCAAAAAGATGGTTATAATTAAAAGTAAAATCAGAAATCAGAACATTACCATTGATGCTGCGGCATCAATAAATTCATGTTTGTCTTCTTCTTCTTCTTGAACTGCCGTTAAAACGGCTGCAGCTACTGTTTTATCGTTAGAATGATGGTGTCTTCCATGGAAAAACAGACCCAGGTCTCTTAATCTTCGATCTTGAGCGGTCATCCATTCGCCATCCAAAATTTTTTCCAAATTCAGTACGATATAATATCCCACTCTAAAATGCAAATGGCAAAAAGGTATGTATGTAGGTAAATATTTATTACAATTGTATTTTGCACTGTTTTGCACCGACGTTCATTTTTCAGTCTGCATTTTACATGTTTTGCCTTAAATATTTAGAGTTTATATTGTGTCCATTTCCCATTTTCAATGTCCCGAGACATTTGGACACATATATAACAGAAATAAAATTTTATGGAATTAAATATACATGCATAAATTGAAAAGGAGGCTTACTAACGTTGATATTGCTATAAAAAGAAATAAAACGATTAAATATGGATCCATGAAAATGCTTAGAACTTTTAAAGTTCACTGGTTTAGTGCTTTGTAATTTACTGGAATCACTACTGAAAAAATTGAATAGGTGCACAAAAATTTGAAATTTTTTAGTTATTAAAATCCTATTACACTTGTAATTTCTATTAACATGGAATTATTTCAACTGAATACTGCAACTAAAATGAAGAGAAAACAAATTGTTTGGAATTTGTAAGTCTTGAAATGTACAAAGTATAAAACATACGTACTATCTGCATCTATACATATTTGTATCAGTAACCAGTTCATCAAAGATTCTGACATTGTGCAAACAAATTAGAATACTATTTTAAAGTCATTTGTTTTGTAAATGCTACTAGATGAACATGATAGTATTACGTAAATGCCTCCACAGTAATATGCAGTATATAATAATACCATTTCCTAACCAGAAGTATTATGTCCATGAATCCATAAATATTATACAATTTCAGCCAAGAAAAAACAATCATTTTTTATGTAGATACTGCAACAATATTTTTATTCACTTTTTTTTTTAAATTTGTGTATTTATCATCATTGTATACATTCATTATTTTGTTGTTCTATTTTACATAACTCTGTTTAGATATGTATAAAAAACACATTATTTATATTTCATGTCGTTTTCTGGTCTAGGTATATTACTTTCGCTACAATAAAATAAAAGATTATCGTATATAAATAATCATGTATTAGACGTTTACCGAAATCGTTGAACAAACTATAGGATCATATTCAACCTTTTGCATAATATTTTATATTTTAATAGTACTAATGATTATTACAAAATTCTTATATTAAAACGCGTTTAGTAACTAAGCATAATTTGATTATGTACATATCATTTTTCAATAATTTCCCTGTTACAAAAGGCACTCTGTGGTTTTTTTTTGTTTTTTCAAGACACCGAAAGGTTACGTCGTCGTCGACGACGACGATTTTAGTTATACTATTAAAATTTAGGTACATTATTTGTTTTTTATTCAGATTATACGAATCAGTCTCTATCGTTTTCGCATATGTATACGTGATAATAATTTACCACGAAATTAAAAACATGAAACAAATCGCAGGATACGTTTCATGTTTATACGTTAGCCACAATCACGTACAAAAAGTATATACATTCTAAAAGAATTTCATTCATCAACACAACGAGTATATCATTACAATTATACAGAGTTGAAAGTTCAACAACTGTAAGTAAGAGATCACCATCATAAAACATGAGATTTTAAACAACAGTTTCATTGTTGTTTAAGTGGCAGTAAAGTAAAAATACTAGTTTGCGTACTAGTATATAAAAAAAATTTACATTATACAAGTTTTGAATAGAAAACAACCCTAATAGTTATTTATCATTGGTAATACTCAAGTAAAATAGTTAAAGAAGAAGAAGAATTGTTTACATAATAAAAAAATCAAAACAGTGACACTTCAAAATAAATAATATAACATAATATTATAAATTATAATCTAAAAAAGGCATAATGTTGTTTTCAAGAGTAAAAAATAATACATTATTCAGATCATACATATCATGATATGTTATGTAAGTTCGCAATTGTTTAGCATTTATATGTTAACACATAAAAAATACAAATATATAAGTAATTAAATAAGAGTGAAATAAGAGAAGTAGTTGTGATAAACCATAATCAATGTAATATAACAAGTTTTAAAAAATAAAATATTATATTTTTTAAAATACGTAAAATATTCCTATTTACTACATTTTGACAAGGATTTGTTCGTTTGTTGACTTAAAATAATGCATAATAAAATATCAATGTTTGTTTCTTCAAAAAAATATTGACATTAGTGTGTAGGTCTAAAAATTCTATTACATGTAGTTATAATATAATCTATAACAATCATTAAATATTTTAGTGATTAGATGTAGAATAAATTAAAAGTATAATAATAATGGTAATAAAACTTAAATACCGATATAAATAAAAAATACATAGCAAATTTTAATCTATGCATAATTACAGCAACCAATAGCTGGGACCTTTGAACTCTATCATGTTGCTATTGTAAAATTGTTCCCGAATCTTAACGAACAGGATTTATAAGTAAATATTATTAGTTATTTTTCACAAAGGTACTATTACATTGTTCATTTTCAAAAAAAAAATATTATGATATATAACAGTCATCTTACAAGACGTAGTAGAGGTCCGTGTACATCTCATTTATGTTAAATTGTCGGAATTCTAAGACAGATATATTATATATAATAAAATACTATCTTTTATCATAACAATATTATTAGTGATTACATATTATTATTATGTATACTGATTTTATATCAGATTGAAATGTACATATGTGTAATATTAATACATCTATAGACTAGCCTAACACTAGTATATAAAGTTGATTCTATATATATCAGCATTAGTGATTAATTAATTAATTATTATAATCTATTTATATATAATTATTACTATGTTACTTACATTGTATTTGTTCAAAATGTAATTAATAAAGGTACAAAGTATACATTTTAAGCACAAATGTACACGAATAATATTTGTAAAATTATTACCATAATATTATGATATTTTGGTACATAATATATAATATTATGTTTCATTAAACAACACTTATCTGTCCAAACCCCTTAGTATTCTATACAAATTCATTGTAAAATAGAAAAGTTTTCTTTTCTCTTTGATAAAAAAGCTTGAATGGTACTTATTTGTTTCGTAAACGTACATTTTGTTGATTAAAGTCAGTCTCTTTTGAGCTGTATTATCTTCTATTCTTACTTTTCTTTTTGAAAACGTCTTCGGAATTATTACAAAAAAAAACATAAATTGGTAAAGTTTGAAAGAAAATTCAAGATAATAATACGAGTTTCGTGAAGAAATATAATTTATCTTTGTTTTTTTAAAAAAAACGACTAAACTTGACAAAATGAAACACAAGTATCTAAAATGATTAATAATTACCTAAGTTTTTGTAATACCAGATCAATAAAATAAAAACATTACCAATACATAATAAATAATAGATTATTATTATATTGTACACTAATGAGACTTTTTAAAAATACATCATTGAGATTGTTTTCAAGAACTTCTTCACTGGTACTTAATTACCAAGATATAAAATATTTACGTATTAAAATAAGGTGACCATACGTCCCCGATTTCCGGGGATTGTCCCCGGAATTGGGGTCCTGTCCCCGGAAAAAATTGTCCCCGAAAACGTCCCCGGAATTGACTTTTGTCCCCGATTGTCCCCGGATTTTAAGGACTATTTTGATAAGTCAAATTAGTCTCGAGGGGTACATTTTTGTACTTAGAAGTCAATGTAGGACTAACATTTTTGAAAATTTTTTCTCGCTCCGCTCGAAAAATGTACACTTTTGCTGTTCTTTGAGCCCCTCAACAACACAAAATGTGACATGGTACAGTGTATGTTAAAGCCACATACCCTGTTTCAATTATAGTAAGGGGATCGAAGTGTAAAGAGTAGATCCGTGTTCCATGTTTAGTAAAATAAGTGTTTCTTGTACGACCAAAATAACAAAATTTTCCCTGCGTAAAAAATTAATTGAGTATTGAGTAAGAAATTAGCTAACCGCAGGCAAAATGGAAATACTTATGGTAAAGTTTTGAAGGTACAAAATTTTGTTGGTCAAGTCGGAGCCTAAAATATTTGCAAAAATACTAGGGAATAGGTTTATAATTTATAATAGTTTTCCAAAGGCAGTAGTACAATTTTCGAATTAAGGCCCGAGATATAAATTTTTCCTGTGCTCATGAAGGAATTTTTTGGTGCACTAACGGCTGCACGGATCGTAATGATCCATACGCCAAATTGTAGGGGATGAATTGGGAATCATCAACATTATAGTAAAAATTCTCAACTTCATCATCTTCAAATCCATTTCCTCATCCGTGTGTACATAATTTCCATTGGATATGAATGCCAATTGACAGTCAACAAACAAATAAACAAACGTTCCACGGATGGGGAAATTGAAATCGAAGATGATGAAATCAAGGATTTTAACTATAATGTTGATGATCCTCAATTCATCCCCTACAATTTGGTGTATAGATCATTACGATCCGTGCAGCCGTTTGGGCTCCAATAAATTCCTTCATGAGCATAGGAAAAATTTATCTCTCGGGTCTTGATGCGTAGTAAAAATTACTAGTACGTAAAGAATTTTTGAATTTTTGGAGCGTTTTCAAAAGGGCTCTACTATATCAAATTTCTGGAAAAGAACAGATTTTGGCCAGAAATTTAGTCAAATTTGACACTTTTGGACCAAAACAGCGAAAATTTTCGGCTTGTTCAAGGCTAGAAGTCAAATTTTTGGTGGTTCTTTAGCTCGCCGTTTAAAACAGCCCCTTAAACATATATTTTTGTTTTAATTGCCAAAAAAACCAAATTTACACTAGGTAAAATCGATTTTCAAAAACCAAATTTACACTAGGTAAAATCGATTTTACATACACAGGAATGTCTGTGCATTAAAATTTCTTTTTCGAGCATATATTGGGAGGCCTTATTCATAACCATTTTTCCCAACATAAAACACAACATAACTCATTTGTTGTTTTAGGGAATACCCAAATTTGGTCCAAAATAGTTTTAAATTTTTTTTAGTCTTGAATGGTTAATTTGGGGCTAAAATAGTTAGTTTTGACCTACAGCAGTTAACTTGGGGCCCATTTTTAGGCTAAAATAGCCAATAGTTAGGGTGTATATTGTTTTTGGGGATAGTTTGGAAATTTCAGCGAAAGATTGTAATTTTTGGAGGAGTGGGTAAATTTGAGCAAAAGATATTAAATTTTGGGGGTATTTTGTAATTTTAGGGGGAGGAAAAAATTTCCTGAAGGGCTCAATTTTAGGGGTACATTGTAAATTTTGGAGGACGGGGTAGTGGATTTTGGGGGGAAAGGGGTAATTTTTGGGTAATTTTAAGGGGAGGGTGTAAATTCGTGGGATACATTGTAAATTTTGGGGGGAGGGGGTGAATTTATGGTAGGGGTGATTTATTATTTAGGAAAGGGTGAATTTTTATTTTTTTTTGTAGATTTTAGGTGTGGGGTGGGTGAAATTTTTGGGATGTGGTTTTAGTACGACCCTTTCATTTAATTTTTGTATATTATGTCAGAATGTTGACATGTTTTTACCTTTTTGATCATATCTCCGAAACCCTTTGACCTAGGTCAATGTGTGTGGGCTCATATGATAGGTAATTGCATGGACAACAACGTTCTTGCTTGGACTATGTTACCACATTTCGATGTGATCTTCAAAACGTGAGGTCAAGTTTGTACATAATATGTAAAAAACATGGTTTTGAAAATTGACGTTTTAAGGAGTTAGGAGGGCTTAAATCAATAAGTTGAGGGTTGTATTGGATGCAGAATCATTTTTTCTATAAGATAGGATGGGTTTCATTCCTTAAAATTCAAATCCCGCCCATCTAGATACACTGTGAAGTTGGCGGTTTTTTCCAAGAGGCTTTTTTTCAAAACCGGCTGGAAGGCGTGTTTTTGCGAATTTTCCAAATTTTCCAAAAATATGGACACGACAAGTAAAAAGTATTTCTAAATCCGTTGACAAAACTCAAAAAAGTTGAAAAGTCTTGGAGAAAAAGTTGGAGGACTGAGATCGAGTTTCTGCATGAAATGAAAACTAGAAAATTGCCCCACCCACCAGGGGTGGGCTTCGAAAATTTTCTAAACCCGGATTCTAACTAACTAATTCGAACATGGAGAACACGAATATGACCACTAGAATGCTAACTTCATTTTGACGCGCCGGCCCTCCAGGTTCAGTAAAGATCTAGTGGTAAGTAAACACTTTTTGTGTGGGCCGACTATATTAAACTAATTAAAACGTTTTGCTACAACAAAATGAAACCGTAGAAAAATTGAGAAAAACCAGTTTTTTGCTTTGAATTTTTACAAGATACATATGTTTTTGACGTTTGGACACATCTATTAAAAAAATAACTAGAGAATCCGTACTGAGTGATTTTTTCCCAAAAAAAAAGAGAAATACCTTGTCCTTGCATAATTCGAGGGTCACTCATGACCCAAGACAAAGGCTTAAAGATTGAAAAACTGCAACCATTACTTTTTTACAAGCTAGACAATTTCATTTGCACAATTCTAAGAGATGTTTGGTATAACTTTCGAGGCTTTCTTATATTTCAAAAAATTTGTGAAAATAAGTCGCCTTAGATTTTTTCTTGCACATGCATGTGTATAATGTAGAGTATAGAGATGAAATTTTATGCATAGAATATGGATTATGGATATACACACAAAATTTAGGCTAGTAAAAAATGTCTCCTCAATCCTCAAGGCTCAAAACGAGAGTCCATACTTAAATTTTAAATTAGTTTTATTAGCATTAGAAATAAAAGGATAACATCTGACGATTACACAAGATGGTATTATTTTCCGGGCTATTTCATTTTACTTTTACTTTATTAACGGGTTAAAAAAAGGAGGGTTTGTATCTAGTACCACAAACAGTTTTAATTTTTAGGTATTTAATCTCGGAAGGTGCGATATATATATAATATACTTCAGTAAAAACTATACGTTACTAAAAACTAAAGTTCTTAGTGTTTTAAAATATTTTATTACAATATTTTATTATGTACATTGTGTATGATAGACCATAGGCATTTCACATGCTAATTATTTTATTATACAAAGTTCTCTTATAACGAGAGGAATAAAAAAAAACTCTTTATTTTACTATTTATGAAATTTGAAACTTCGAAGTGGCCATAATGGGGTAAGTTTGGAATGCGAGAACTTCGACTTGAAAGTTACACCCGCTCTTAAATAACCCCATGTCTTAATTAATCAGTTAATCTTAATTAATTTTTCAAAAACACTTCCGGTCAACCTAAGACGGAAGCATAATAGCATGTTTTAAAAAAAATGGGTTTATAGTTTATAGCCCAAAATGGCCAACTCTATTTTTCCGATCTCATACATTTGGCAACTTTTTTTTGTAGCATAGTAATCTAAATAAAACAATGTAGCAAGTGCTCACGGCGGCTGCTACGTAAAACCGGAAATTCGGCAGTCGAAAAACCCTATCCCAAATTTAAACTTTTTTGCAAATTTTCGAACACGGTCACGGCGCACATTGACATACCATGATCTTGTTTGACTTAAATCTGTCTTAAATCGTCTAATGATTCGCATTTTTGATTTAATTTAAATAAAACCAATTTTCTTGAAAACATGTTTTTATAGCATCCCCGATACTTTGCATAATATATTATTATATAAAAAAAAACAATAACTAGTTTTTATATAACTGCTTGAAAAAAAATCTCACATCGCCCACTCCTACTTTTGTGCTTGATGTTTGATGACAGGAGTCTTTTAAAATTGTCTTCAACTGATTTTGTGGATGGGCTCTCAAGTGAATTTTTGTCGACGGATTTAACTAACAGGCAGGTGCACAGTTTTCGTTCAACATGTATTTAGAATGGAGTTAACTAGATAATTAATAATAAAAATTATTATTATTATTTTGCAGTGTTCTGTCACTAATTGATTGTTTTTTGGAAAGCTAACAAAGAAAACAAAATTGGACAAAAGTAGTGTGACAGAATGTTGTTTAGTGACTGCCTACATAATAATAAAATGCTGGTTATTTTGGGTTATTTAGGTTTTGTAATCATAAATACATATACTTTTATAGTCTTCAGCAGATAACAGATTACTCCTGCTCAATTTATGTTTAGAACTCATACATGTAAAAGTATATATACATAAGTATCATACACATTACCCATTTTACACGTGTGTATAACCGTATTTCCTCAGGAGTTCCTTCGATCAAAATATCAAAAGAATTTTTTCTCACACGAAAATAGAGACAAATAACAAACAATTTATTATCATCTGCTTTCACCCATCTTTTGAAAGTGTCACTAAACTTATGTAAAAAGTAGACGGAAACTGTGGTCAAACGAAAAAAGGCTACGACTAAAATTCTACTATAGTTACTTATTATGTAGATGAATATAACTAAATAGGTAAAGTAATATTTTACGTTACACAATGATATAGGAGTTAGTAAAATTAACCAGGCATGGCATAAACTGGCATAAACTGATAATTTTGATTTTTTTAATGATTCAAGCTCCAGATTTGATTCAAGTCCTTTCTAAAAAGTGTTTCTGTACTCAGTAGTTCATGGTTAATTTTTAAAGGCATGCTAATCAATGGAGATTATTTCAATTCGAAAATTTCAGTTTAGTCAGTTTATGTCACTGACATGTCATTTTTCAATTTGTCCTGACATATTCCTATCATTGGTTATACATTTGTGTATTACATGTCATTATTCATTATTACAATTTGTAAGAAAACTCCACACGCAGTATATTTTTTAGTCCTATTTTCTAGTTTGGTTTAGTTTTGGAACTTACATCTTACATCAACCATCTTCTTTTCATTTTTCAAACACAGATAGTAATATATAATAATTAATAATTAAATATTATATTATACTGACTTCAGGTACAAAAACAATTATTATAACACGTACTTATTTATCTTATACACTTGCGTGTGATTACAAACATTTTAATAATTATGAGAACTACAGGTATTACCTCAAATGAACGCATAATCTGACACTAATAATGTAATAATTATTGTAAACTGATTCAAATACTATCATTAAACTCTATTATGGATTTACAGTTTGTTACCAACTCTTTGAAATGATTAAACGTTACAAACAAAAGTACATATTTTTATCTATATATAAATGTACGTATTCATATCCCATGTAAGTAAAGCTCTAATGCAAACTTAAAATATGTATATAACAAAGAATAAAACAATACTTACAAATGAGTGGTAGTAGTTTTCCATTACGTGAGTTATATATCTAAATGCTAAATATACTAAATATACGGTTTACATATTATTATTATTATGCATGCAAAAGGACTAATATATATTAAGGACCGACAAAAATTTCTGATACATTTTCAATTTTCATAATATCATCATTATACATACATATTTATCTATCAAGAATGTGATGGCGTATAAGCATATATAAATTATTTGTATTATATATGCATTGTGTAAATAGCAAATATAAAATATAAACAACAAGATACCAAAAATCTCAAGGAACAACTTTTTTTCTCACGTTGCGTAAATATTATGAGACAATTTTTACAATAATTAATGATAGTTTTTGTAATTGCTTTAAAGTCATACTCGTAGATTTATATATTATTAATTATTATGCATTGTATATAATATAATATACACATATTATTATACATTACGGTACATAAAATGCTCTGTTTTTTTGTTTTTTGTTTTTTGAATGGACATCAAGGAAGAAAAGAGATTTTTCATATGTATATGGTTAGATTGAACAGTATTTTAACATATAAACTTGCATATTATGCTTGTAATACATTATACACATTACATACAAATTTACAATAATATATATTTTAGCATCTCTGAAGTCTGAAAGTATTTGAAATTAACAACATATAAATATAGCTCATTATTTATTGTATGTATAACATAATATTATATTACTTCCTCATTTATATATATTATGCCCTAGATGTGTTTCTTACAATTAGTAATATCTTTGCATAGAATAATAATAACAACAAACTCTTTGATATCATTAAAAATGTCATGTATCATGTATAATAATTTTGTAATCATGTTTTACAATTTACAACTATAAAACTATTCTTTAGACTTGATTGGGATTAGTTAGTATAAGTATAAATATCCGTAAATACATGTCAAATGTAAATCACACTTATCATTTGTAATATACTTATTAAATATTATTTTTAGTTTACGGATAGTTATAAAATGAATGTGTGAAATATACGTAATTTTTAAAACAAACAAATGTAAAGTAGATGAAACTGTGTGGTTAAAAGTGTATTATAAAGTACATCCGATTATGTACGCTTCAAAATATTATATATATATACACACAACATGTACAATGTTTACAAGCACTTTTAGTTCAAAATTTTTTACTGTCCTTATATTTTGTCGTCCCAAGTCCCAAAAATGTTTTACCCCTATAAGATTATTAGATAAAACATTAGTACTTAAAAGTGAAACTATATATAACTATAAACTAGAAATAATTGGCAAATTGACATCACAATCAGCCAACTCGGAATTTGTGTTGCACTACAAAATGTACGGCTAATACTAAATACTAATATGAGTCATAACAATATTTTCCAAATACTATTTTCACATACACATATTATGTAAAATAAAACTAACCTATATGGGTAACAAAATGTTAAGTCTATTGTATTTGCCATGAAACTCAAATATCAACAAAATAAATGTTTTCACTACAACTTTATCCGATATCGACGTTGGAAATCCCGTTTTACTTGTGATTTATGGAAAATAAAACACAGAGTAAAAAACATAAAATATTAAATACACGGAAATGCCATTTAAAGCATTAAAGTTTTGTAGTTTGAATTTCCTTAAATATTGTACGATATAAACGACATGATTTCATTACTCATTACTCTCATTGCAAAATTATTTGAAACAAATGGCAATGAAAAAAATCCTCTTCTGTACAACATAAAGAATAGCAAAGATAAGGAAATTAGTACATAATGTACACAAAAAAAAGTACCTATATACGGTATAAAAAAGACTACAACAAGTTTAAAGTTTAACAAAGGACCATGTGATAATAATAACTATCATTATGCGACTGTATTGGAGGGTTGAGCGAAGATTCATTTGGTAAAGCACGCTCGTTAAACTGATAAAATATAATTTGTTGAAAAAAGAAATTTATATAATATTATACTCTCATATTATATACATATTATGCAATAGTCTGGACTGGAGAGAAATAGAGATAAAATCTCATAATAACAAAATTATTATTACTGAAAATCTCTCTTGAATATCACCACCATCATCATCTACTAACAAAAGCCATTATCGAGTGGGCAATTCTTCTTATTTGACCAAAACTCCACGAACAAATGTCTATCACCGTAACCTGGAATAATATACAAGCACAACACGTAATTCACTGTAGCAGAAAAGTGTCTCAATGATATTTAATATTTACATTTAAAAAATAATAATAATAATATTGTTTTTAAACTATAAGTGTTAATTCATTTACTTGGCAAAAATGATTCATGTACTCCTGCAATCCCCATGGTCCATGGCCACCATTCAAGTACAAAGCATATGTGAAACCATCTTTGGCTCGTCCGCCAATAGAATAGTAATATGGTAAAAATTTATGGACACTACAAATAAATTAAACATCAAAATATATACATAATACATAATATATAATCATGCAATACTTAAATAGGTGTATAAACAACAGTCTTTTACACAGGGATAAAAAGTAATATTATACCGTCTATGTAATTCCCAAAATGGACAAGTCCTATGTCTTTAACATAGGACTTGTCCATTTTGGGAATTACATAGACGAGACTCTTTAAAATATTTCTCTGGTAAAATGAACGCCTTTTCTGCTCGTGACCTCAACCTAAACGACAACAACAACAGCAATACCGATATGGAACAGGATAAATCTGAATCTGAATTTCTCCCTGGACTTTCTGCCTTTAAAAATCTCAACAGGTTGACTTTGAAGAGCTGTAATATTAGCGGACGTTTGAGCAGCTGGCATTTTAAACGATTCCTAAAGCTAGAGAAGATTTTTCTGTCCGACAACAAAATCGATGCGATCGGAGAAAACGTATTTCCTTGTGGTGTTTCGTATATTGAGCTAATTGGAAATAAATTGAACGAGACTTCATTTCATCCAAATTCCGGAATCGCTCACAATCAAACTGGCCGTGAAACTATTCTTAACTTAAAAGAGAACCAATTTACAACTTTACCCGCAGAGATTTTCCAGACTTTTCTCTCAGCTCATCCGGAAAACGAAATTTACCTCGAGAGAAATCCTTTGATTTGTGATGAAAGGCTCACCTGGCTAAAATCACGCGAGGAGGAATTCCAGAATCGGGTAAAAAGTGCCGATTGCATTAACGACAAAGGTCACACCGTTTTTGATTCCAAGTTGATACCTTAACAAAACAATTATTATTGTCTAAACAATAAATGATGAGACAAACATTTGAGAAATTTTTATCTGTAACACAATGCAAAATTTGTATTTCAAATTTCAAAACAAACTGCAGAAAGAGCGGCAATTTTAGCTGTAATTGTAATTTTCAATTCAATTTAAAAGTTGATGAGCGTAAGGATGTTTTGGTTGATTTGACCGTTTGAGTTTTCATAATTGATACAGGTAAAAATATTACAAGATAACAAAAATTCGAGACATGCAATAACATTACAATAAAAGGATGGCATAAATAAAATATTGGCTTTATAATTCACTTCTCATATACTTGATAATATCATATATTATATGAAATAAACTTAATAAAATTAGGTGCATTCTAAAATATTTATTTTGCCCGTTTTATGGTCATTTTTTTACATTTTACTCGTTGTAAAAACCCTTCAGTTTTGATTTTTGACCCCATCAAATTTTAAGTGCAAATGAAAA
>JAQGBH010001299.1:0-34388 GCA_034698265.1 Sminthurinus aureus | reverse complement strand
TTGACAATGAAATTAGATGACCATAGATAAAACTTTGAGATTTGAGTTGACGCCTCCCTCACCAAATTAAAAGACCAAAACTCATTTTGTACTTGTACATTGTATACATACATAGATGAAGAAGAAAGATGCAGGGAAAAGTCATAGAGTTTAGAGTCCTTGCCATTTCAGAATTTTCCAATGTACAAGGTCCAAAGTCACGTTCCTTGACCCTCTTGAAAAAAACGTAGTTACGATTGTAGGGATTTAAAGTGAACCGAGCCCGAGTTTTTGTTTCTCTCTTGAGTCTTGAGTCTTGAATCTTGAAATGAATCAGTAATAGTTTATGAACAAGATGCATTGAAATTGTCAATTGGCAATTGGCACAGATCATAAGTTCAAGCCTGGTAAATGACAAATGGTAAATGTGGTGGAAAGTAAGGATTGAATTATTGAATTAAGTGGGATGAATCAAAAGGGAGGAATTCAGAAGTTGCCCATTTTCCACTTACCATTTTTTTGCTCATGTGCACGGTCTGATTGAGGGTAGTTATTAATTACACATGTACACCTGTACATTTGAACACTACTCTTCAATGTTCTATGCGGTGTACAAAAAAAATAAGCGAAAAAATAATAAATAATAGGAATAAAATAAAAATGACACGAGTGATGATGACGATGATGATGATCGTCATTATCATGGTTCATAATTTAAGTGTATCATGCAACTTTTTTCACACACTTGTTTGTTTATTTACAAATACACATTCAGTCTACATTCTACATTCGGTGTACATATATATTGTATATGTGTAACAAATGCTGCGGATTTTGGTAGTTTGTAGTTTTTAGTTTGTTAATCTGAAAAAAATGTTCGGTGGCCACATTTTCTTTGTGCTAATAAAATAATAATCATAATAATAATACTCTTGGTAGCAGAAATATAAATATGAATACAGGTACATATATGTGTAGAATGTAGACTGTAGACTGCAGACTTTGATAGATAAGAATGTCTGAGGCTGAGTAAAAAGTAGCTAAATGATCCTACCGTTTTTTGTATATATATTCTGTCATGCCTCGTCCACAATCCACAATGCACCAGACACAGTGAGAGATCTTTCCATCTAGGAGAAAAATAGTACATTTTTTATTATTAGCGTGTTAATTTAACACGGAGGCGTGATTTTCCTTCAAATTCAAATGTTCAGATGTTCAAACGTGTAACGGCAGACAGGTAGAAAGAGACGGAGAAAGAAATGACAAAAAGAAAGAAGATCGCATGCAAAGTGTCAGTGTGAACAAACAGCAACTAAAAACTAACAAAACAAAACAAAACAGATACACTCGCACTGACACTGGCAAAAACACCAAGCAAACAACAATACCGCAACGTACATGGTTTTATATATAAACAAATCTAACGTTTCGCTACGCCTTTTGTCCGATTCATTGTAGCTATTCTAGTTTCTAGATTCTAGTTGAATCCAAACACAATTTGTTCATTATTTATATTTACACACCACACACACACACAGACACACACAGAGCATACAATATACAGTAAAGAATCTGATCTGCGTATAACAAAAATTAAGAAACAGTTTCATCTCTAATTTACCTGCTCTAGAGTCTAGACTGAAACGGAAAAAAGCAAGAACACACACAGTTGTCTTCTTTCAAAAGCTAGTGTGCAGTGTAAAGTCAAACAAATGGTACAATTGCATTCACCTTAATCTCTATTCTGTATTTTTACATGATAATAAGCAACATTGTATTGTATTGAGAATTGAGATTTGTATTTGGTCCAAAAAATATAATAATAATTACTGCTAAAAATACAACAGTTGTCAGTTGCTAAATAACATTTGATTCTAAATTCTAATGAGTATTAAAATTTTCCTCCTTTCCCATTTCTCATTTCAATGAGTCAATCATCCATTTGATCAAGATTCAAATATCAGAATTCAAGATGATCATCATGATGATGAGGGCGGCAAATAGTTTAAATGAGTTGAGTTGAGGAATGAGATTAAAATACTGTTTGAAACTGATATCTATGTTTGATTTAAGAAATGGTTCAATTTAAAAATGGTTAAATAATACCCACGATTTACGATTACACTATCGACTATCTACTATTGACTACTGATACAATGGAGAAAAATAAGAGAAGAGAGGGGAAGAGAAGGGGATGAGAATTCAAAATGAAGGACTTTGAATAAATTAGGCTACTGATGACAGTCGATTAGATGGAGATCAGAAATCAGAATTCTTTTCTTCTTCTTCTTCTTCTTCTTCTGCTTTTTCTGCTTCTTCTTTGTAGGGATTTTGGTCTGGCTAAGCGTAAAAGAAAATAAAGACAGGAAGGTTGAGGAAAAAGCCTCATCATCTTCATCCTCATGATAATGATAATGACAACGTGTAGATCTCTTTTCGTTTTTTACCTTGTAACAAATACACAAATACACAAGTGTCCATACTCCATACCTGATCTACAGGCGTGTAACAAAGGTATTTTCATTTCATTGTACAGATATACGTATCGATTGTAGCTTGTAGTTTGTAGTTGAGAAAATGAGAAAATGAGACGAACACCAAGAACTCCAAGAAGAAATGGAAGGAGTGAAGATTTGAAGACTGCTGCTGTGTGTTCCCCGTTTTCAGCTCTCTCAGTTCTCAGTTAGCTCAACGTGGATCTAATCCTTTGTCAAAATAGAAACAGAGACAAAATCCTATTAAATTCATACCGCTTTCGTATTGGGATTTGGATTTGGATTTAGAATTACATTTGTTTGGTTTGGCTTTGGTTTTGTTTGGATTGAACTGGATTGGACTCACTGGCGTCGGACATTTGAGTCTCGAGTTTTTTCTGTCCCTGCTTTACTTTTTTTTACTTTGCACATTCCTTTTACTTTTGACGTTGTCTTCCCGTGGTGGTCAACTGCACGTACGCTTTAGATTCCAGACATTAGAGAAATTGTCTACTCTTATAAAACACGTGTATTCGTGTATGTATACATAATACATGTGGATTTGGATTTGTGAGGAAATCCCAAAACAAAATAAAACATGCCCGGCGCCTTTTGGTGGAAAATTTTTACATTTATTCATAATAAAAATTGGAGACAAACGTCTCGGCCTCTTGAGTCTTGAAGCTTGAAAACATCAATAATAAACATTACGGTGCATTCAACTTGAGTTCACAGGTTATCCAGAATCCAGAATAAGTAAAAAAAGATGAAATCAATAAATAAATACTAAAGGTAATAATAATAATAATATTTATTACATCTTCTACTTTCTGTTGTAAAGTGATTTAATAATATTTATCAGTAGAAAAAAGAACTTGTTTTGACTTAAGAGTTTCGAGCTTTGAGCATTGAGCATTTTAGATTTTAGAGCATGGGGTAACAAAGCCACTTTTCGCTGGAATGGTAAAAAAATAAACAAAGAAATCCTAGAAATCCTGGAAATAAAGAATACATATATTATTAGGCATCATGGAACAAGAGCTGTTTTTACACGTTTCCCTCTTTATTTTTTGTTTTGAAAATAATTGGGATTAGATTTGAGACTTGAGACTTGAGATTTAAGGGATTTAGAATTCACACCGAGTTTCCTGCTGGAGGAAATGAGGATTGCATGGAAATTGGAATTGGAAATTACCTTTTTAGGGAGTATTAGAAATGTATTATTACTGCTAATGTACCTACACCAAAAACCAAACACCATGCACCAAGCTCAATACTCAATACTCAATACACAAAGCATAGCGATGGAAAATTCACTATTCCTTCATGCTTTTTCTTCTCGGCATGATTCAAGTCAAAGTCAAAGTTATAGAGTTACGGAGGACCGAGTTCTCTGTTGTTTTGTTCTGTTGTGTTATGCTTTCATTCTAAATTACCTTGCATCATTACTGCCTGTGCCTACTGCTTACAGCATAAGAGAATGGAGAATGAAGAGGGGGAAGAAAATGTAGAAAAAAGAGCACTATTTACTATTTACTCCATTCTTCTGATCTTTGGATAAACAGAGCCAACGTTTGTAGTTTGTAATAGTAATAGTATAAAGTCATCATGATGTTGATGTTGATGCTGATGCTGATCATTAGAAATCACAAGAGAGAATCAATCAGATCTTCCCCCTGAACAAGAAGGTAAAATGTAAAGAAGAAGAATTCTAAACTCCAAGGTACTTTTTTTAGTTTAACTTTGGATTTGGATTTTGATTTTGATTTGAAGGTTGTGAAGTGCTTTTAGGATTGATTTTGATCGTTGATGGAAAAGAGAAAAACCCTTATTTACTTTTATGGATTTGAAACCTCTCTCCTTCACTTGACTCGACTCTTGGTTCAACCCGTGCCACAGTAGAAGTAGAAATGTAGATTCCGTGTGTCATGATGCTCAGCTGTAAGTGGGAAACATTAGTTGTTTAAAGCCTATAGTGAGGAAGATGCTGATGATGATCATAATACATAATAATAATAATGGTAATAGTAAGGACGATGATGCTACAGATATTTTGAGATCAACCATCAACTCCTTACTCCTTACAGAGTAGCCGTGCAGTGTTCCTACAATTTAACATTTATTATACAATGAAATGTAATGCAAGGTGATGTTTGATGTTTGATCCCAAATTCTATATTCTATATTCTATACATAAACAATACAGAATACACATGATACATATTACGTGTACTCGACACTCTAGACTCTAGATTCGAGATTCGAGATTCAAGATGTGAGGTGATGCAATTGAATATTGAATAGAATTGAAAATTGAATGGAACACGAAGGTCAACCCTTTTCCTATTCCTATAGTTGCATTTTCCTACCCACTTTTCCCCATTATCATCACCATTATGTGCGTGTCATTATTTTATGATATTAACAAACTATTAGGAAATTTTAAACGTCTCCCAAGCACAAACGCCAACACATGTACATACTAGCTACACATGTGTTTTTGTTTGTGTTTATATTTAGCCAAGAGGATTTAAAAGGTTTAAAAGGACGAGTTGGAAAATGTTTATAGATAATTATGGGAGAAAATTACAAGGAATTATACCTTGAATAATAATAATAATAATAAAACGATATGGATTACAATCACAATTACCTGGAAGCTAAATGCTGCATGTTGGATGCTGTATGCTTGATTTTGGATTTGGATAAAGTGCAAAGATAATCCAAAATCCAACACGTAATTTTTTTTAGCCAGGTATCAAATATTTCATAATTCTCCATTCTCCAACTTTTTCCATGGGCTTAAAATGTATAAGATTTAGCTCTTAGCTCAGAGCTCACAGCAGGTGAGAATCCAAGAATTAATAATAATAATAAGGAAGTAAAAAATCCTGCAATCCTTCTTAGATTTGAAATTGATACAAAGGAAATATAAAATACAAACAAACCAAGTGTAACATTTTGGATGCTCTGGACTCAATACTCTACATTTTGTTTGTTTTGGATTCAGCACTGAATTCATTTTCAATGCTCAACCTTTACGTTTTCTGATACTTTCTGTCAATAGTCAATAGTCAATAGTGAACGTACGCATAGACGTAATGCGTAACAATATATAATAATATACGTATTGTACATTGTACATTGAACAATGGGGAAAAATAAGTAGAAAAGTACATAAATATTGAGAATTGAGAATTGAGAATTCAGGTATTGGGAACTGGAAAATATCTATCTATTGATTCTTCTACTCCGTTTTCAACCACGTTTAAATTTTTTCCTTGGTTTTCTCATGTTTTGTTCTTTGTGAAACTATCGTGTGTGTGAGGATTGAGGATGGAAAACGTTGTGCATTTATTTGAACTTGAGATTTGAGATTATGTTCACATACATGTATTTTTCTGTATATGTTGAATATGTATGTAATATGTAATATGTATGCTACTGCTTACTGATACGATTACCGATTACTTAATTTTTAAGAAGGAAATGTAACGTATGAAAAAAGAATCAATCATTTCAGCTTTACTTGACATTTACCTACTGCATGTTGTATGTGTTATACGTGTATCTTTATTCTGTCAGTACACTGCACTACACTCTACACTATTATGTCGAATGTCGAAGACTGAATACGGAATGCCGAATGCTGTACTGAATTTGAAACGATGAATAGAATTGGAAATCAATTGTCATTGTCATTATTATTATTATTGTTGCATCGGTGAAATATAGATCATGAGACCCATTAGTAATGCTTCAATGAATTTCTCATCCTCTCTCTCTCCCTGACTGTCTTTTTGTATGCAGTTTTTTGTTCTTTTCAAAAATGCAGGCTACATTTACACTGTACACTGTACATCGTACACTGAGATTGTACAATGTACATGCAGAACGAATGCAGCATACTGCATCATGCATAATGCATAATAACTAACGAATAAAACCCATATGAGAACATATTTTTTTGTAATTCATATTTAATTTCCTCGTAATAACTGTAAACTTTGCACCTCAGTGGACGAGTTATTTATGACACCACAAATAATCCTGTCTTGAATTGAATATCGAATATTGAATATGCTGATTTTTTTCTTTCCTCTATTCTCTGTTCCTAATTCACATCCACATTCACACCTCTCATTTAATATAAAAAAGGAAAAAATGTAGAGAAAAAAGAGAAACGACCATCTGCCGCTCAATTAAAATATTCAATATTCAGTACTCAATACTCAATACATTGATTCGATATCCTTTGATATTTTTTCTCTTAAAATCAATTTTCAGTATCTCTTGTAACTTTTCAACCGTGGATAAATAATGTATGATATAAAATATTCAAGTTCATTGTCATTGTCATTGCATTTGCAATGCTTTAGAATATAGAGAATAGGTAATATGCATGTAAATATTGGGGAAAAATATATCGGTACGTCTAATATACTATGTAATTCATCCTTTGTTTTGTTTTTCGTCTTCTGCTTCTTCGTCTCTTCTCATTGAGCCTTTTCTTTCGAAATTGGAAACAAACGGTAGATACTTGTTGTACATAAAATGTGGATTAAACTACCTGCAATCGACCCAACCCGAATGCTAGTGGTAAGAGTAGCTGTTTTTCTAGTGTACCTACAAAACCAGAACATTATATAGTATAGAGTATAGAGTGTAGAGTGTAGAACAGAAAACAGAAGTAAATTTCATGTTTAGGTTGTTATTTTGTCGGTATTTGGTATCTTTTTTCTCTGGTGCATCTTCACTCTTCACACTATTTACTGTTTGCCATATGGTTCTCTTTCATCATTCTTGTTCGCCTCTCGCCTTTCTCCGTGTTCCTGGCTCCTGGTTCTACACTCTACATTCTACATTCTAGCTCCTAGACTCTAAAACACTTGCCTCTTCTGCTCCTTCTTTTTCCTCGCCTTGCACTTGGACTTGGACTTGTAAACTTCAGCCGGCTCCACGTTTCAACTATATACAAAATACAGTTTACGAGGATGAAGTTGCAAGTTGTGGAAACCATTTTCATTCCTTCGTTTTCCTTCTTCATTGTTATGATGAAGACATAGAGGATGAAGAACATGGTACATAAATGAGTGTAACAAAACACATTGTACATTGTATATTGTATTTTAGTGACTTTTATAGCTATAGATATAGGAAATGCAGTACAAGTTACAAGTTACAAGTTGGAGAAGAGCATTGTCTATTATGACATTAGGTTGGATTGAAAACTTTTTCCTCCTTTCCTTTTCCCAACTTTACCTCAAAATCACAGGTAGACCCAAAACCCAAATTCAAATCCAAATCCAAAACATCGCACCACACCACACCGACCAGTCAAAGTCAGTCAAGGTGTACACATGTGTTACTTTCTGTCTGTGTCTGTTTTGAAGGGCAAGTATTCAAGAGTAAGTAGTAAATTTAAGTTGGACTATAGACATGTTGTTTTACTAATATATTTGTCGGCCCTTAATAGTATGAGCTCTGGACTCTGGACTGTAGACAGTAGACTATGGATTTTCGACTATATATCCACATTCTACAATCTACAGAATGCATTATGCACGTTCCTACTTTGAAATTTGAAATTGGTTACTGCTTTCAATCTCTGTACTCTTTATTCTGGATTCTTGATTGTAAATTATTTTCCGAGAAGGAAGGAGAAAGAAAAACAAGATGGATTTTTTCAAGTGGTTTTCAAATTTTGAATTCTCATCCTCATCTTTAGTCTATACTCTACACTCGACACTCTACGTTCTACATTCTACACTCTACTCTACAGCATTTTACTTGTGAGTTGAAAAAAGACAAAGAAGAACAAGACATCCGAAATGTAATGCACAAATGCACATTTAAGTATGTATCATGTTTTTGAATGCTCCTTCTTGCTTGCTCTTGATCCTTGTCTTCAGTTTTTCTTGTCTATATCCATACTTTTCAAAGTTAGTTAGGATAATAAAGCTGGACAGAATCTAGAATCTAGAATCTAGAATGTCGAATGAATTGAGAATGAGAAATTTATCTATCGGTGAAGATAGTGAGCCAGCATTGCCATTGAACATTGAACATGGAGTTTAAAAATCTCAGAGGAGAAAGGGCTGTTTGGTTTTGGTTTTTGGGCCAGAAGGGTTTTGTTCATTGAATTCACCTTTACATACAAACATATGCATGGGGAATGGGGATGCAGGTAGTAGGAGATGGGTTATTCGTTATTCTTTATTCATGGAGCTAAAAAACCAAGGTTGGGTGAGTGAGTGAAAGAGTGAGTGACTTGGTGAATGGGATGGGATTCATCCATAGAAAATACAACTAGAGACTAGAGACTAGAGATATGGTACAATTAGTCGAGAGTTAAATGACTTCATTATTCATTTTGAATTCATTTAATGCTTAGTTTTCTAGCATTTAGCGTATTTAATACTTAGGATGTAGTATTTACTATGTATTATGTATACAATAGGCTCTCTGCACCGTTTAATGTTCAATGTTTGGTCCTAAATATCAATATCGATATGTGTGTATCTACTAGTACGGTGCGTTGCGTTGATGCTTGCCTTTCCAAATCAGTTGTGCGTAGTTTGTAGTTTGTAGTTTGATGTCTGACAGAGAGCAGAGAGTAGACAGTAATTAGTTAATATCCACCTTATCTTCTTGTACATACTAAATACTCAATACTCAATGTTCAATGCTCAATGCTCAGTACAAATCATAATTATTATAATAATGCACTTAATGTTCCACTTAGCATTATTTTACTCTGGGTTTTTTACCAAGATTCTAGAATCTAGATTCTGCCTAAACTCACTGTCAGTGCAATTGTTTCCTGGAAAATATAATATAATTTTATGCTAATACTTAATAGATAATTATTTTGTTTTTTTGGTTATAGGTACTCTGTTTTTTGAGAGTCAATAGTCAGGAGCTTTTCATTTTTTTCCGTGGATTACATATGAAATATCTATTATAACCATAATCAACTTGTGACGAGCGACGAGTGTGTGTTCCCAGCATGTGTACAGTGTACAATGTACACGTTATTCTATTGTTGGTTGTTTCAATGGGAAATTGTATGAGACACTTGACTGTTGGCTCTACACTGTACAATGCACAGTGCACCTTGTAGGAATTTAGGCTGCATTATGTAGATATGTAGTGCACTTCTCCTCACTCCACACTCGTTTAAACAATGTCTTGTTACTTGTTATGGATTGTCACATAATTGTTGCAATTGTGTTGACTGAAACTTGAATGTTCAATATAAAACTCATTATGTTAAAACAATGTAAAATTAAACACGTGTATTATAAAGTACATATATTATGTATTCTATATGACATATGCCTGTCACACATGATGCATGATGCATGGTGCACGATTCAATATTCAATACTCAATACATTCAATGTGCATTCATACGAATTACTAATAGTACTTGTATCTAATATTATGTGTACTAATTTCATACTACATTACATGCGGGTACTCCTGAATTCTGAATTGAATTACTGTACCACACACATGCAAACATATTTACCCACACACATAGGTATAATATAAATATATGCAATATAAATATATGCAATATAAATATAAAGGATGGGGTTATGGTTCCATTATGTAGCTACTTTGTACTTTGCCCAGATTTGTAAGATATAATAATAATAATACGTGATTGTATTGTTGATTATTGATAGGGAGTATTAAAATATTACCAACTAGTACAGCATATTGTGAAGAGGGTTGAAAATATAAAACCCCAACTCATTAGTCATTAGACTCTACTTTTTATTGTGTAACCTTAAACAATTAAGGGATATAAAACCACTAACGTTTTGGAATGGGGATTGTGATTTCGGATTCCTGATTTCTGATTCTATTGTGTATGTGATATTCGGTATTCGGTACTTGTATACCTACCTGAATCATAGCATATCATATCATTTCATTTCATTGTGATGGATTTTATTCCCTGGTTGATTTCGTAAGTATCATTTCTTCTCTCTTCCATTTATAATGTTAATGTGCTATGTTCTGTAAACTGTATACTGTACACGGTATACGGTGTACTGAACTTACTTACTTACACAAATAGAGCTATTATTATCTGCTGGATCCACTGGATTTGTTTATACTGTATAGTTTTTTCCTTGTTCAGGAACCTGTTGGATATCAGTAGTTGGATATTTCTTCTTTTACGATATTTCTCCCCCTGCTTTTTTAGTCATCTGTGTATCTCCATGTCAGTTTTTAAGCGGGATTTGGATCGTTTTTTATTCCAGTGCATATTATATTATTACATCACATGTATACTCAATACTGACTGAGGGCTTCTGAGATCTTGGGTTTCTTTGTCAGACTAGGAGAATTGGAGTTGGAATTGGTTGTACTTTGTACTTTGTACTAGTAACACAGTAATTTGACTGGGTTTCGTTGTTGCTGCTGTTCTTGTCTTGTCTCGTCTTGTCTTCTCATCGTCTCATCGTTAAATCCAGAATCCATTGTAAAAAAAACGAAAACCAAGGTTCCTCTACACTCTATATTCTATATTCTACATTCTACATGCAATACAATACAATGGCCATTGCAGTTAGTTACTTCTTTCCAGTCAGAATTTGATTGTTGTAGGTTGTAGCGGACGGCAAGAGAAGAAGAATAAATAAACGAGTGAGAGAGAGAGAGATGCATAATACATAATACAGTAGTAACTAGTAAGAAAACACTAATATAGGATGGAGTTTAGACCGTAGCGTTTAGAGTGTAGATCTTGGTGCATTTGTAATGTATATTGTGTATTGTGCATACAGTGTAAAATCGGTGGAAGAAGAAAGAAAGAAAGATAGTTAAAGAAGAATAAATGTGTGGGGATGTTCTCTGCATGCACATGGGAATCTCCCATGTGCATTGGGAAAAAAGAAAAAAATATAGAGAGAGAGAAAGAGGGAGAAAAAAGACGAAACGTAACACACTCTCACGTACACATTACATATATCCTTATATAAAACTGCATTATTATCCACTATACACTATACATGTAGTATCCAGGTAAATATAAAATGTAAAATATATAAATGGAAAAAGATGGACGGAAGAAGTTTCTTCGTCTTCTCCTTCCACCTTCCACAGTTTCCATAGTCAAGTCAGGTAAAAGGAAGAAGGAAAGAAAGACGAGGGAGAGAGAGAACGACAGAGACAGAGACACACACACAGAGAGAGTAATGTTGAATGTTGTTGGTTGTTGGGTTGGTAGGTAATATAGCAACAGGTGTAAGTGCAACAATGGAGCTTTGCTTTTGCTTCCATTCTCTATCCTACATACTACATACTGCACACACTGTGGGGGTTGCTTGCTCCCTATCAATGCAATCCTCAATCCTTCTCACTATCTCTCTATCCATCTCATATACATATACATATCCAATATCCACATGCATTACACATTATACATTATATATATTCTGGAATATCCAGGTTATATTACATTTTCTATCCAGTGGAATATATTAAATGTCTATTAGATATGTATTATATTATATTATACAGAGAGCGAGGAGATAAGTAAAGTTTGATGTTGTTCGTAGGTACTCGCTCCAGTGCTGAGTTTTAAAGTCTTGAGTCTCATCCCTATTACTTATGTTACCTGCTCATTCTTTCTCTTTCTTATACCTTTACCTGTGTATTATGGATGTATAACCATGATATTTGTATGTAGGAGCATAGAAAATACAAAGGCTAATGTCTAATACCCTTCTCTTTCTTCTCCTTCTTCTCCTTCTTATTCTTCTTACCATTATTATTACGACCATATGCATTCTATATTCTATTGTGTATTCTCAAGGTGTATCCAACTATACAGAGTATAGAGTATAGAGTAAAAAGTACAGAGCTGAGCTAAACTAAGCTAAGCTACAGCATGTGGTTAGTGTGTTGTGGTGTGGTGTGTAGACTGTAGACTCAATACTCAAGACTCAAGACATGAGGAGGAAAAGTAAAGAAGTTTGAATGTGAGGTGGTTTCATTCCTTAGCTTTGGCTTTCGTCTCTTGTCTTGTATTTGAGCAGTGGTTTGGTTTCAATTCTTGTAGAATGTTTTCATTCTCAGGTGGTTCATCAGCCTGTACAGTCAAATTGTGTATTGTGTATTGTGTTCACTATCATACTATTTTCTATATTCAAACTCCATCCATCCATCATGACCAGGGCTACAGCATAATTAATAATTAATAATAAATAAAGATAAAGATAAAGGAATTCTTATACATTTGATATACCTGTGATGTGATCTCGTACTCTATCATAATAATTAATTATTGGTCATTGCTCATTCATCATTGATCAAGTTAAACTGTGATCCATAGCACAAGTGAATGCACAATACACAAGTGATATTATTATTGAAAATTGAAAATCAAATCCATTCTGATCCGATTTTTGATGAATTTATACATGTGATTGTGTTCATAGCAAAAGATTCTGCAAGTGTTTTTGATTTTTGAGAGTGCAGTGAAATTTGAAAAAATCTAGATAGTCTAAGGTGAATTTGTACATGAGGAATAATGTGAAGTGTCTCTGCTCTCTACTGTTTGTTTCATGTTCATTGTAGATTGTGCATGGTACATTGTACATTGTACATGTATTGATTTATTCCCATAAGTATTTATTATTTATTTATTACTGTTGACTAGAGAGTGTTGAGTGTTGAGCGTTGAATAGTGAGTCGTGATGGGATTCTGGGATTCTGGTCAATAACATGACTACCTGTGAAATATGAAATGGTGGTCATGTCGATGTTGGTGTTTATGTTTATGTTTATGAGCCATCTTGGTCAAGAGGTAGATGTTGATGTTGATGTTGACGTAGACGCAAGGTGAAGAAAAGTTAAGGTGTGAAATGAAATGAAACGATATTATGATATGATGGGATTTTTATGTATTGTGAAATGAATTGAAATGACCAATTTATGGATATTGTGTGATGTGTGACCAATGAGTAGAATTTATGGATTTTTTTGAATTGACATAATTCAAGTTGAATTTGAATTTAAATTTTCAATTGATTTGATTTTTGAATCTCAGGTGTTGGTGTTGGTGGAGACGAACGAGGACGGCCGAGAGAACGTGAAAGAGGAGAATTACTTTTGGATCCAAGACATAATCGACAACATCAATTTATCCATCCAATTCAACATATTCCAATTCAACCACGTTCACAGCACTACCTCCCTCACCTTACCATTCCAGTGCATCAAGTGCATCAAGTACAAGTTCAAGTTCCAGTGTCTGTGAATTATAATAGTGTTTCACGATTTGCCCAGAATAATCAAAATCAACATCAAAATTACAGTAACAGTAGTAATAGTAATAGTACGAGTGGAAATCCAAACAGTGTTGAAGCCATGAAGTGGTTTGGAGGTAAAGTTCATGACAGTGGTCCACAGCTCCTGAGTCTGTCACCTCTGCGACTGGATGAAAATGAGTCGGGAGAGAATGTCAGTGAAAATTACCACTACTTCCCACCGTCCGCTCCTTCAACTCCCAGTGAATTGAAACGTCGAACCAGGGGACGAAGTAAGTAACTATTTTTTTCATCCTTCAGTTCTTTAGATTCTCGATTGTCGATTTTCCTACTTAAACTTTAATATCTTTTCTCTATCTCCTATTTTCTATGCATTTCCCTTTTTATCAACCACCTTCAGAGTTTTAGTCTAGATTTTACAATCATATTCAAGTTTCATACAAAATACAAAGTATAGATTTGAGATCCGAGATCTGAAATTCTGTGGATTTAGACTTGAGACTCTGGAGAAAGACTCTGAACAAATTCGGAATTCTGAAGAAAAAGATTCATCTCCAAGGCTTTTCCATTTTCCATTTTCAAGCCAAACTTTTCCATTTCTCCGGGTTTGTTTTCCCCTCCAGCGCTTTTTCTTTCTTTCATTATCATTTTCTCGTTCCTTGTTCTTGGTTCTCTGTTCGTAGTTCTTAGTTCTGTGGATATACATGAAACAAAGGAATGACGGTATATTTTACATAAGACTCATTGCATATTATTTTATATTGTGTATAGTTTCTATTCCTTGGAATTTGGTATGTAGAATTTGGAATGCATCTAAAATCTAAACTCTAAACTCTAACAGACTTTACTTTCCCTTACTTTGGATTTCGGATTTAAGAATTCTAGATTTCAAGTTGAACTCGAGTCTATGTCGACCAAACTCGAGAGTCGACACAGACTTCCGCTTTTTCACATGCACACAAACAAATAGTTTCTCTTTCTTTGTTTATACTTTTCATTGCGTGCCCGCTTCTTCCTCCTTTACAAGTTCACGAGTTTAGAGTTTGCTCCTCCACCATTATCACTTTTATATTAAGAAATGGTCTGAGTAGACACTCGACACAGTAGGAAAAATTCTTTGAGCTTTTGTTTTTCACTCCCCTTTGAGTTTTGAGTTTTGAGCTTTGAGCTTGAGTTTGAGGCGGATGGATGTGCATACGTGTTGTATGTTCCCCAGTATTTATTTATTTCCGTTGTTGCACATATGCACTCAAACACATGCACAATTTACATGTCTAGGAGAAAATGCAGAAAATCGTATGCAGTACTGGGAACTCGGAACTCGGAGCTTTGAGTTTTGAGCTTTGAGCTTTGAGTTTGGAACTTGGAGGAGGAGGAATAACATATCATTTATTGCCTCGTCACACTCAAAAAACCCTTTGCAACCCCATCATCATCACCGTGGTTGTCTTTAGATTTTATACTTTAGACTTTAGACAGTTTCAGAATGTCTGTCTTCTTTGTCTTCATCTGACAAACGGAGAGTTGATCTCGGAATTGAAGTGTCGCCCTGTACACTGTACAATGTACATATTCATCCATGCTTTGTAGGGTGGAGAGTGTAGAGTGTAGAGTGGAGTTTGGAGTTGAACAGAAAAGGAGAGGAGCGAGAAAGACAAAAGTGTAAACTTTGAGTGATGCACGAGAGAAAATGGAAGTGATGCATCCACGTTTGTACAATATACAATATACAATATACACGCGTATTACATGCATCATGTACACTTTATACTGTACACACTAGACACTAGACACTAGACACATTTGTCCATGTCCATGCTTCCCAACTTTTTTCCATCATTCCCGACTCCGTATATTCGTATATCGTATAAACCATATGGGCTACTTCGGTTCAATGCATTTCCTTCGCCTTCAACTTGAAATAAGAAAAAAGTAACGAGGAAAAAAACCATGCAGAGTAAAACAAAAGTTTTTTTCTATCTGTTTCATCCCTATACATTTTGCATTACAAATGCATTTGAATCTTGTCTACTGTATGTAGGATGTAGAATTTAGAATTTAGACTGGATGTCTACAGACAAAAGTTCATTCATCTGCTCTCTATTTCCATTTCTATTTCAATTTCTGTGAAATCTGTGTAAAAAAATTAGTTACAGTTTTGTCCTTTCTCATGCTGATTTGCCTTTGCCTTTGGACTTGAATGAGGATTTGGATTTCTCAGTTTTGGTTGACAAATCCTTGGTAAATCCTCAAATTTGCGGTTATTTATTACTTGATTCTAGATTCTAGAGTTTCTTTTGCACAATGTACAAATAATAAATATTTATGTGTGTATGTGTGTATGTAAAACGGGGAAAAGTTTTGAGTTTCCAAGGATTTGAAGAATTATTGGATGAAAGTAAAAAGCAAAACCGAGCGACATGCAATTCCGCACATTTCACACGATGAAGATGTCCAAATGTCTAACGTTTAATGTTTACAATGTACAATGGTGCTCTATTGTTGTTATGAGTTTTCATACGTGTGATTTGATTTGATTTGATGTTACGCGTACAGTTACCAGTTACTAGTTGTAAGCTTAGAGGATTAGGATAAACGTGTATAAACATTGAGTATTGAATTTGAGTTTGAAACGGAATGGAATAACAGCAACAATTGAGCACACACAAAACAAAAAAAAATGAAAAGGGGTGATTTTCTTTTCTTTTTGTTCTCTTAATTTTTTTCTCCCATATATCGTATTCAGTATTTAGCATTATATTTAGTGCCAAGTGCATTCACTGTGCATTTAATACTGTACACTGTACTTTACCGTGTCGTACTGTACTGTACGTTACCGTGTCGTACTGTACTGTACGTTTTTTGTGTTGTATTGTTATGATTTTCTGCAGTGTTTTTTTCCCAGGCTCCTTCACTTTATGTGATCTAGCTACCTACATCCGTGATTATAATTATAATTACTCTGCTTCTTCTTTTTCTTCTTTCACTCCTTTTTTACTCTCGTAGCTCATAGCTCGTAACGCACACATACTGAGAATGTGGTAAACACTAAACACACCGTGTATTGTGTACATACTGCATACTGCATTATTTATTTAGGGTTTGCTGTTTGGTGTGTCATGTTTAGTTTAAGGATTTACGGTGTTTCCAATCCCAATTTCCAATTCCTCCATTTCCCATCTTGTGTTTTGTGTTTTCTAATTTTTAGAAAATCACCCCAATTCAAACCTTGTAAATTATGAGCTTTATCAACTGTTGACTGTTGAGTGTACAAAAAGCAAAAATGGAACAAAAGTATTTGTCGAAAAGAAATGGAATGAAATTTGGGTGTCTGTCCAAATCCAAATCCAAATCCAATAATTTTTCCTTACGACTCCCATTCTCTCCTTTCTGTAGATATTCTGTATATTATTCTAGCTAAAGCTATTGAAATCATTACCGTATACATTGGGAATGGAATGGAGAGAAGGAAAAAAGAAATAAATAAATAAACTATAGAATACAAGAGAATAGAATGAGACTTGTCACCAAAAGTGACCTAAAAACGAAAAAGAAAAGGGAAGAAAAAAAGAAGGAGCCAACTCAAAACTCCAAATACCAAATTCCAAATCAAAGTCTATCCTATGTATTGCTGATTATCGTGGCTCAACCAAATCCATCATGGTTTGTCCCTGCTCCTACCTCTCCACTCAACTCGACTCAAGTTGTATAGTCGTAGTCGTATTCTTTATATTTACTGTACACACAATATTCAACACAGTAGTCGATAGTCGACAACGTTGAAAGTTGAGCGTTGACTGTTCTATATTTTCTTTACCATACAAAAACTGACATTTGATGAGACAAAAAGAAAAAAAATTGTCCCTAGAACGTAGAACACAGAACTTGGCCTTTTTTCTTCTATCTGTATTCTGTATTCTCCATGTAAACAGTAGATTGTACATTGTGTAATGTACATACAGCATACAGTTTAACGCTAGCGTCTTTACACCCTTTAAAATTTAAAATATCAATGAATTTAGGTGTCATGTACATTGTACACTATATACAGTATGCAGTAGTATGAAGGTAGGCCAAGCAAATACAGAGTACGTGCGAGCAGTTTTTTCCCCATGTTTCTCTGTCTGTTAATTTTGATGCATTTGTCATGTGTGTGTTCCATATTCCATATTATTGCAATTAAATAAGGCTCGACAAATGTAAAATGTATGTACAAGAAATTGGAGTGCTTCAAAAGCTTTATACATGATATGAATTCTTTTAATTCTATGGATGTTGGATGGTGGACGTGTCAAGTCATAGCATCAGAAATCAGAAGGGGGAAGAGGAAAAACTTTGTTTTTTATGCATGTTTTTTAGTCTCTTGCTCAGTTTCATTCCTTAGTTTAAATTTCTTAGAACTTTGAATGTCACACTCGAATCTCGAATCTCAAAACTCAAAACTCAAAGCTCAAAACTGAGTTAATTTTGAAAGGGACCAAGAAAAAAATGCTCAGTTTATATAGCGACAAAATGAATGAACATTTTAATGTGCTGCAACATCCAACATCAAACATGACCATGAAATGAAAGACACATCACCTGTCATTCAAAAAACATAGAGTACAATAAGTAAAATACAAATATTCATGTACCCTGTTTATGTTGTGCACTGTACATTATACATGTAGCTAAATAAATAAATAAACACATGGAGAAAAGAAACAGAGCTAGAACCAAATAGAGAGAGAGAGAGATTGAGTGATGTGTTTAGTATGCGGAATTTGATTTCTCATTCATTCGTCATTCATCATCATTCTTCATTCTTTACTTTTTTATTTTGAGAGATGGGCCTCCATCATCATCATCATCATCAGAGGTGTATTATGCTTTATGTTCACATTTTAAATTCCAATGGAGAGGACACAGTCGTTGAATAAATACTGATTTACTCTGTGGATTTAGATTTGTATTAACAGCTAAGTCGAGTTAAGCTCAATTCTCGACTCAATTTGACTCGAGACTCGAGGCTCGAGCTCTCGTCTCAGCGTACAGATTAATCCGGACATTGTTCGTCGTTGAATGTTGAATAAATATTTAAAGTGTTGAATACCAGATTCTTTTAGTAGGAAACACGTGACTCGTTTGAATTTTCAAGAGTACAAATTCCGATTCCGATTCCAATCCCAATCAAATACAAATAGAAACACAAACTTAACAAATGTGAGGATGATGCAATGACTTGAGAAAATCCAAATGTAAAGTGTAAAGTGTAAATTTAAATTTGAATTAAAATGACAGGAAATAGAGACTCGATTCATTCTTTGGTTCATTCAATGGACTCTGTGGAATTCTAGGAATAACCTAATTGCAATGTGGATTCCAAATATAAATAAGACGCCTCGTTCTTCTTCTTCTTGGTCGCCGTCATCGTCGTCTTATTTCTTATTTCCTCTCAATTCCCAATTGAGAACAAAATCAGTACGTGTGTGTTCCGACTGTCAAATGTCAAGCGTCAAGTGTCAATCGTTGAATGTTGTATGTTGAAATGAGGAAATCCAAATACTGCATACGGCATACTACATACTACAATGGACACACAGAACACACATGTGGATATCTGTATTTAGCTCACTGCAGTTATAATGCACAATGTATTTACAAACTATGAGATTTTTCCTGTTGAAATTAAGCATATTACAGAGTGATTGAAACTGGTCATTTGAAAAAGTATGAGTAACAGTAGTGCAAAGGACGGAGGACGGAGAACGGGAAATAAATGCATATTTTCTGTTTAATTCACAAGAATCAAGAATAATTAGTACTTGATACGATTCACCTATTTTATATTTTATATTTTACCTTTTACCTTTTTCATGGGAATCTGAGATGTGTGAGAAAAGTCACAGGGAAAAAATGTAACATCGAGCTCCCATACAACATAGAACATAGAGCATAGAGCTGCAACTAAACTACAAGTACAAGTACAAATACGAATGCAAACATACATAAATCCACAGATACATGTGGAGATTGTACTCTTTAGTTGCAACTTGCAACTTTCAACTATCTCTGTACAAAATCTGTAGGGTTACTCATAACATCATATGCACATCATACTGATACTGATACTCGTTAGTCATTTTTCCACGCATAATTTTGTCTGTGTACAATGTACAGTGTACACAATCACAATCACCAACGTCTTACGTAATTACGTAAAGTTTATATAACACGCCAAGTCACTCTTGTTCTCGTTTACCATGCCACATGCAATTCCATGCCGTATTATTATCCTAAAAAAACAACAACAACAACAGCAAAAAACAAACTAACCGACTTCCACGGTTGAAATTTCAAATTCAGAACTTACACCTGTGAATAAAATGGCAAATTACAGAGGGTATTTAGACTATACTAAATAAATTCAGGATGTAGGGGTAAACAAGAGTCTAGAGTCTAGAGACTGCAGGGAATTGTAGCGTAAAAAATCTAAACTTTGCTACCAATTTAGTATTTAGCATTTAATGTCGTCATCTTTTGCTCTTTTTTATGGAAAATTCAAAAGTCCACAAGGAAAATTTACAATGGGTTAGATTTTAGACTGTTTAGAGTTTAGAGTTTGACAGGGAGCGAAAAAAGGGAAAAAAAGGAACGGTGTCCTCTGAACATTTTGTACATGCATGTGCGTTTCTCTCGGTCTGTTTTTTATGATCCTTTTAACTTACTCTAGTTCTCTTTGAGTTTTGAGCTTTGAGCTTTGAGCAATAAGGAATGAGCTTAGTTGAAGCTGTAGCTGGGTTCGGCTTGCTCATGGTGGATGGTGGATTGTGTCAGTGTGAATTTTCAAGTGGCGAAGAAACAGCTAAAACTTGCTGTGGAGAAGTAGTAAGGGTAAAGAGTACAGAGTAAGGGAATGCCAAATGCCAAGGCAAGAGCTGACGACTGACGACTGGCTTGTACATCGTACATTGTACAAGGCGGATTATATTCATGATGTTGAAATAGATATATCTGTAGATTGTAGATGTATATTTGCTACAGATTCCAACGTATGCACTTGGACTTGCACTTGGACTTTTGAGTTTGAGCTTAAAGACATGGCGAAGGAGACAAGGAGAAAAACTTTAAAGTCAAGTTAAGTTGACAGCTGGAGGGCATTGGAAATGTTCTGAATGTTCTTTGAGAGACTTTGACTAGCTAAAGCCAAAGCCAAAGCTACAGCTATCTGCTTGCTGATTATTTGGTTTGGTTTATCTCGTCTTTTGTACTTTATACTTTACATTTTATACGTACAGTGTATAGTTCTCACTCTCTCTGTCTTTAAACCATGTCCCGTGAAACCCATGAAACGCATGTACCATGTATTTTTTCTCTGCTTAATTCCACTAACTACAAAATACAAACTGTTTTATTACATCAGCTGGTCAGACCTTTAAATTCCTCGTTCAGCAGCGAGAGAGGACACACCGGCCAAGCAGAGTAAAAAATATAAATTACTACACAATACACATATACAGACTCGAGAATTGAGACTCGAGACTCGAGCAATGCTCAATGCTCAAAGTTGAATGGCGGTGGAGAGAAATGTGGTAAAACACATGTTCATTACACAGTACACAGTTTGGTTAAATAAATACCTCCATGCGTTTTCTGTTTTCTGTTTACATATCGGCATCTCGGTCGCTCCAAAGTTTGAAGTTTGGAGTCCAAGCCATTTAATTCTTGAAAGTTGTTGACTCTAGATTCTCGATTCTAGATTCTAGACTCTAGACTTTGTTCTGTGTGCTTTGTAAACAAGGATAAGTCTCACAAAGAAACTTTGAAACTTTGAAAATGACGACTAAAGACCAGAACAATTAGTCAAACATGGCATCTCTGGATTCTAGATTCTTGATTTTAGATTGTCCTGCAATTAGACAGAGGCAGAGACAGAGACAGTAAAAGTACGGAGTATACAGTTTATTATGGCTTATACTTTGAACACTTGCCCGTGCACGGGCCACGGGCAAGAAGAATGATAGAAGAATGTGGGCATATGGAAATTGTGAATATTTTGAAAGGAAAAAAGGACAACGACATGGACATTGTAAAATGTGAATGTTAGGAAATACGAATATGATTGCAACAAGACGGAAATATTGTAGAAGAAGAGAAGGAATAATTTTTATTGTGTTTGTAGTTTTATACTTTATTTACTGTGGCAGTGGAGCATGAAGGTGTGAACAAGATACGAGATGCGGTGTCGTTTCTGCGTATCTCTTTCCTTCTCTGTGGGTTTCTGTTTGTGTTTTGTATCTTGTGTGTTTACCATTACCAATTTACTCTTGACTATTTGCTCATTTTGCACTTAATATCTCTAGTTTCTAGACTCTAGTCTCTACTCTCTATGTTTTTATAATGTAGCTAATGAGGACGGTAAATGGACGGTTTTCTGTGGAAGAGATGCAAGTCTGAGTTAAATTGCCCTTGTCGCCGACTGTCTCTAGTCTCGCACGCTGCAGTTTACAGTTTACATTCTACGTTTTACAATGTATAATATATTCATGCATTTATTGCACTGAACAAACTTCATCTAATATTTTTAAAGGAAATAATAAACAATAAATAGTAAATAGTAATGGTCACTGAACTACTTATATCATTTTTATTCCGTACAGTATTTTGTAGACTACGACAGAGGGGAACGACTATGCACTAACGAAAAACGACCGTTTTTCATCTTGGTCAAGTTCTCCTGATTAATTAATGACTGTCACAATCATAAATTTACTTTATACTGTTTACTGTCTTTGGATTTCTAATGAAATAGAAAATCACAGAGATTTTTATGGGAATGGAAATTCATGCACATGTCATCAGTCATCAACTGTCTCAAAGTCTCAAATCTCAAAAGTCTCATAATATTTTCACATTTTTCAATGTGCCCCCAAAAGCAAGACGAAGAAAACGTAAACAAAAAAACTAAATCCAAATCCTGTGTCCTGTTTCTTGTGTCATTTGTCATTTTGACCCGTATAATCGTGATCATGATCATTATCATTATCATTACCATGTGCCCGATTTAATTTGAGAATAATTGTGATATTAGTGATTAGACTTGGCATTAAATACTAAAATAAACATCAACATAAAGATCCTGGAAAATTGCACTAGATTCTAGATTCTAAATTTTGTATGTTGTGTAGAGTGTAGAATGTAGGATGTAGGACCGCCAAATTAAAAGATGTCTTGATTACACAGTACTAAAGATTAAAGTACTGGCATTGTCATTGTCATTTTCATTTTCATTATGATTGTAATAGTGTGGTTGCTTCTTGTCTTCTTGGATCATAATCTTTATTTTGTAGGCCAGAAACCAGAAAAAAAGATAGAGAAAGAAGGCAATCTCAACTCTAGACTCTAGACTCAAGAAGTTGACAAGAGGAGTAAAAAAACAAATGAGGCTTCATTTAGCACAATAAGAAGACAATGTAGAATGTAGAATGAATGAAAGAGAAATATAGTAGCAAAAGGAAATGGGTAGTTCAGCATGACCATTAATATTATTACCATTACGATTGCTATTGCTATTGTCGTCATTAAACATGAATCAAGGGAGCTACGAGTACGAGAGTGACTTTAATTTTTATCTGTATAGTGTGTAGTGTTCTGGATTCTCAATTCTCAATTCTCAAACCATATCAACTCAACTCAGCTCAATTCTGCTGTGCTATGATGATGATGACTCTCGCTGTTGTTATTATTATCATTGTGTTTTAATTTCAATTTTCAATACACTACACTGTAACTTGAGCAAAAAATATAATAACACTTGTAATATTAAATATTATTATTATCAGTAGTATTATTACCATTTAATTCTACTATTCTCTCTACACTTCTATGTATAAGACAATGTATAATGTTTCAATGTACAATGAACAAATTCAAATTTGCAGTGGAGCAAAAGTGTGTGTGTCATACAAATATGAAAATGAATTGCCTTTGTGTACACACTCTCAATTCTCAATGCTCAATTCTCACAGACTTCTCTTGCCGGATAACTTTTTTTCCAAGGCATGTCATACGCTGCGCTGGTTGACTACCATATTCACATGCTGTTCTGCCTTCTGTCTCTTGCATCGTCAATCGTCAATCCTCAGTGAGCGAGGAGAGTCGAGTATGAACTAAGAGTACGAATAAGGATAAAAAGAAGAGTCAAATGAAGGCGAATTATTAAGTATGAGTTTGATTATGATTATGATTATGCTTATGATTATACACTTGGGTAGACAATGAGAATTTGTGTTTTGTGTTTTGTGTTCTGTTGTGCTCTGTTCTGTGACGGACTGGAAGTCACTGGGAAAAAAGAAAGGTAAATGCTCGGAAGCCAAAAGCTCAAGCCCACCCCTTCCTTCATTTAATATTATACACGTTAATATTCCAAGTCAAAGTCGATGTCGATGTCAAATTAACTCTGTTATTTGTTTCCCTTTACTCGATTTAAATGTGCTGTTTTTTTCCTGCTATTTGCGATTTGTAATTTACAAGTAAAATTAACATAACGTAATACACGGATACAAGATGGCGATAATCACAACAATTTCAATTATTATTGATAATTATTGGTATAAACAAAATAGTGCAGTTAGTTCTGGTTCTTATTCTAATTCTAATGTTTATTCAGTGGACTCTTGTTCACTTTTTATTATTGTATTTTATATCTGCACAATCTACAATCTATTAACTGTTGGCTGTATATTCGTATATTCGTATAGGGTTGGATGCGTCCGCTTCCCCCTCTTCGTCTTCCTCTCTCTCTCTACGATTACGATTTTTCTCAGCTTGGAGAGACAAAAAAAGAGTAAAGGGAAACTAAAGAAAAACCTTTTTTACCCGTGTCATCCGTCTCTCGTTTCTCCTTGCTCCTTGTACCATAGTCCATAGTCCGCAGTATCTATAGTCTGTAGGAAGGATACTATAGTCAAAGTGTGTGACTGTTTTTCATGACTGTAGGGTGACTGCTGCTACTTTTCTGTTCTGTCACTATTCTCTAGCGTTAAGTGTATATAATGATAATGATAAAACGTATATCGATAGAGTCGATAGTCGATATGCTATATTCTAGATGCTAGATGCTAGCGCAAGAAAGATGTGGGTAAAAGTAACAAATGGTTTGTTTTACTTGTGCTCACTTCAATTCCTGGGTTTTTGGTGCAGCGTCAATTTATTTATTTATTTATTTTCCAGTTGATGGTATAGACTACAGACATTTAAAGAACAAGAACATGGAAAAGAAGCAAAAAACCAAACCAAACCAGAGGCAGTAGGCAGAAGGCATTAAGTGCCTCCTTGTACATTGAACATTGTACATGCATTGCATTGTGCATCTAATTTCTAACATAATGTACATTAGGTTGAGAGAATAGAATAGGGAGTATGGTGGTAGCTGTAGAATGCAGTTTATTATAACCAATGTTGAATGTGGAATCATCCTCTCTACTACAACTACTGACTACAACTTGAGCTTGGGTTCTCCTTTCTTCTTGCCTTGTTCTGTTCCACTGTGGAAAAAATCGTCAAGCTCGGTTCTTGCTTCAAATTTGTTCAACGAGGGGAACGAAAATCAAAATCAAAATCAAGGACAGGGAAAACAGAGAGAGAGAGAAAGCGGCAGAAGAGGGAAAGAATAATGGCTTGAATGATTGGGAGTATGAGTGTTTTGTGTAGTTGTAAGTGTACGTGTATGTGTTTGTATAGTGAGTAGTCAGTAGTCATCAACTTGAACATCAACATCAGCTCGGTAGTTGTTGTCGTTGTAGTTTTACTGTAGTTGTTTTTGGTTTTGGGTTTGGTTTGGTTTAAGTAGACCTTGTTGATGACGACAAAATTATTTACACTCACAGTCACATCACATGACATTTCGAAGGAAAGGGGGTTGCTTCTACATTCTACAGTCTAAATGTATCCATCTACATACTCAATACTCACACATGTGTGAGTATTTCAAGAAAGGGAAGAAATATGTACAATGTACAGGGAGCAGAGAAGAGGAATGAGCAAGGAGCAGGATTCTTGTTGTTTTAAAAGTGTGATGCCCGGGGTAGAAAATGGGAGAAAAAATAGAGTGGGAGAGACAGGGAGAAGAAAAACAAAACAAAACAAGAGATGTGTGAACGCTTCCTTTGAATTTTAATTGACCTCTTTATTCTTGATACTCTTGTCTATTTTATGATGTGGAGGGTTAAATGTCCAGCACCAGCATCAGCAATAGAAAATAGAAAATATAAAAGAGCAACACTTGTTATAATACTTGTTTCTCTCTGTCTCTGCCTGTTCTATTCTATATTTTATGAGATGGGCTTTGTAATTGGGAAAATTGGATGAGGATCATGTTTTTTTTCTGGTGCTGAAATCTAAATGTAAACTCTGCTCTCTAGTTTGATGCACATACAATGAACGATGCACACTGTGTCATGTAGCAGTGGATTCTAGATTCTATGTACAATATACAGGTTACAGGTTACAGGTATTATGAATTATGAGTGATCTGTGATCTCAGAGTGTAAATGTGAATATGAATAGGAATGTAAAAGAGTGAGGTGAGAGGAAAACGGGTTTTGAGCTAAGAGTTTTGAGGAGGACAAAATCAAAATCAAAATCAGAATCACTATCAACTAATCACAGACAATAGACTCTCAAAACTCTGCTGGTTTTCACAGCCAAATCCTTTCAGCTCCCTCCACTCCATTTCTTCCATTCCCATTCTTCACACATACTTTTAGTTTAGTTTTTTAGGATCTAGTGTCTCCGTTCTACTCTCTACTGTCTACTGTCTACTGGCTCATGTCAGTGTTGCGTATTTCTATGATTACGATTACGATTATGATTATGAATTACAAGATAGATTCTATCTGTAAAGTGTAAAATGTAAAGTGGCTATCCTTTGCTGAACATTTTATATTTTATGGTTTATCAACCATCAGCAAACAACACAACACACATGTATTATGTATTGCAATCAAATTGAAGGAAACCGAACCAAATCAAGTGAATGAGTTATTTCTCACATTAGTCTGTCTCGTTACTCGATACTCGTTACTGGTTGTTGGTTACCCATGTACAATTATTATTTATTTAATTTTCTTCACCCTTCATTTATGTGTACAAGCGTACAATGTACAATATACAAGTCAAACAGTCAAAAGTCATATTTGCTGGTATCTGGTATACATGAAAGAGCACATCAAATATCAAGTATCTATTCCAAATTGAAAATACATATGGACAAAAAAACCCTGAACTTGATTTTGATGTTGATTATTGATCATTTTATCATGCTCGCTAATCCATAATCTCGAATGGTTTTTAGAACGAGCAAATCCTCAAGTAAATTACACTGTAATTTTAGTATGTCAAGTTTCAAGAGTGAGAAACAAGATTGTGTATTATGTATGATGATATACATTGTTTCTTTGGTGGAATAGTTTCAAAGGGTGTGTTGTGTGTTGACTAAAGAATAAAGAGTAGTTGACGCTAATTTAAACCTATTTTATCATTAGTGCATCATATGAATGAATATGAAAAAACACGACGATGCTGTAAGCTGTCTTTGGTCTGTTGCCACTATTAATGAGCGCTTCCTTCCTTCGCGCATTCATCCGCTCAGCTCCTCTCATTCTCTTTCTTTTTATAGCCATTCATTCATAAATCCTTTCGTTCTCTTGCTAAAAATCTGAATCTGAATCTGGGCTGGTCTGTTGTCCTTTTCTATTTTCCTGACAGTCTGTAGTCTGTACTTTTGTCTTGTTTTTTTATTTTTTTATTCATCATTCTTAACCATGATTCATGACTAGAAGTATATTGTATGGTGCATGTTGTATATTGCATATTTAATATTTCTTGTTTCATGTGTTTGTTGCAGGCATTTCCCCATGGCTTCGTCGCAAATTGAGGCAGCAGGATTCAATCGATGAAGAGACTGACGACCACCACGGTCTTCACAACAACTACACCATTGGGACCTCAATGAGTTCCAATTTGGTGGATCGTCGTGCTCGTCACATGTCTTACAGCGGACGGATCCGCACCACTCCTAATAATAATAATAATTCAAATAGTAATACCAATACCAATAGTAGTAATAACAACAACAACAGTAATGGGAATGGAAACGGTAGTAGTAATAATAATGGAGGTGGATATGGTTTTGGTCCATCGCCGGGACGAAGAGCACCACTTCCATTCCCTCGTATTGACAGCAGCCGACATGGTATCGGAATGGGTATGGCCATGCCAATGTCAATGAATTCAAATTCAAGTGTTGGACTTGGAGATGGTAAGAAACTCTCCTGTTTTCGTAATGGGGGTGAACCTCAATATGAATCCTTGAACAGTCATTCAAACAGTCATAGTCATTCAAATTCAACTTCCAGTTTCCAGCCTCGTCAACACTTATCCCACACTCCAGATATGAATTTGAATTCCTTGGATTTTGAACTACTTCGACCGTCCCTTGGTCAATTCAACGGAATGGGAATGCCAATCCACGGTACAAGGAGTTGGAGTAAGGGGAAAACCTCAACCATCCTCAGTGAATTCCAACCCAGAAACTCTTATTTCAACAATCGAGATCGAGATTATGACAACCCAACAGAAGAACTGGAACAACAACATCAACAACATGTAGATGAGAATCAAGAGAATGGTCGTAGTCATAGAAATGGACAGGATGAAGTTGACGGAGAGTGTCTTGAGGATGGGTGTGAGGAGACTGAAAGGGATTACCCACATTCCAAACAGGATTCTTTATCCAGAAATCGTGATAGAGATCGAGACCGAGATCTTCTTCTCCAGCAATCCCTTCGTCGTAGTCGTGAGAGTAGTCCTTGCCTTAAGCGGATAAATCGACATTCCGCGTCATCCTCTTCCGCCTCACTCTCCCTATCTCAATCCTCAAAGTCCCATCTCGGCTCCAAAGTCCTCGGCCTCCCACCCCTTCCCACCCATCCCAAACCAAGCTCAAACGCCAACTCAAACTCAATCTCCAATGTACAAATGCGTCCACCACTCTCAAGCAAACTCTTGAATTCCAATTCCAATAATCGAAACAGCACCCTTTCCTTCAATGGGAATGGGAACGGGAAATTCACTCGTTCCAACTCTGAAGACAATTCCAATTCAACTTCTTCCTCTTCCTCCTCATCGTATGAACAGCTGAAGCTGAAACTGAAGGAAGTGTCTGATAAATGTTTCAACTCAAAGTCCAAGGGGAAAATGGCGCCCTCTCGACTCTTTTCGCGGTTTTGTAAAAATGACAAACTCAATTCAGCACTCAATCCAACTCACAATTTGAGTATGAGTAGTCCAGGTCTGATGGGAAGGAAAGTTCGAAGTTATTCCTTTGGAGGGATGCCTCATCTGGATGAACTTGGACATGCAGATCCAGATGCAGATGATCTGGATCCAGATCCAGATAATCCAAATCATAATGACAACGACCACGACGTTGATACTGACCTAGATATTGATCATGAGGAGCAACTGAGAGCGCTGAATGAAAACTACGAGCTCCGTATCAACCCTTTGTATGTGGAGGATGGGACTGCAAGTCTTTGTAGTGCCAGTGGTGAAGACTTGAATAATGAACCCACTTCCCTTCTCTCCAGCTACTCACATCACACTCATACTCTTAATAATAATCACAATAGTAATAATAATAATAATAATAGTCACAACCACCACCCAACACTTCCTCTGTCACTCTCCACTAATCCACTGTCCCTGTCTCTGCACCATCATGCGTGCATTAGTGGGAGTGCAAGTAACAATTCGGATGGGGATAGTGGGATCGTGAATGAAACAGCGGATAATACTTCCCTCTTTCAAGAGTCCGACTTGACGCTGTCCAATGCCTCATCAACAAACTGTTGCTCCGTCCGCTTCAATCAAAACCAACATCAACATCAAAACAATAACATGATCGACTCATCCAGTGCAAATGGAAGTGGCAGTAGTAGTGGTAGTGGTAGTGATGGTAGTGGTAATGGTAGTAGTAGTCGAGTCTGGGAAAATAGAGTGGCATCACCATGGCGGAGAAAACTGAGTGGAAGCAATAAAAGTGTATCATTTGAAGACAAAAGTCTAGTTAATAATAATAATAATTCCAATTCTATATCTAAAGGGTCTCAAAAGAACAATAATAATAATAATAATAATAGTGTTCCTATTCCTCCAAATAAACCTCGAACGGGTGTCGGCAACTTCCTCGTGGGCAACTATAATAATCATAATAATAACAATAATAATAATAATAGTAACGGTAATAATAATAGTGCTAATTCAAATTTACATGCCAGTTTAAATTCCAACAATAATAATCAAAACAGTCTACAGGGAGAATATAAATTGGTCCGAGTTCGGAAGATGAGCAATACAGCAATAGCAATGGCAAATGGCTCCAATAATACAAATAATAAAAGTAATAATAATAATAATAGTAGTAGTAGTATCATTAGTGCAAGTGCCAGTGCCAGTGGTAACAATAATAAACAAACAACGAGTCTTTCTGCAGAATTGGGGATTACACTGGAAAAGAACCTCAATGATACCTCTTCTTGTGGCTACCTCATTAGATACATTCAACCCGACTCGACCATCGCCAGGTGAGAATCATAAATAATAATAATAATAATAACAGTAATAATAATAATATTGATGATAACAATAGTAATCATAATCATAAAAATGTTTCTAAGAAAAGTCTCGATTCTTGATACTTGATTCTTGAATCCTCAATCCTCCAGCCTCGATTCTCGATTAGGTTTATTACACATGAGAATATAAAATATTTATGACTTTTAATATTCTGTGTGGGGATTGAGATATGTACATAGATAAATACATTGTAGAACGAAGGTGCATGTTTAACTGTGCATCGTCTAGATTCTAGATTCTAGATATGCTTTGTGAAGAAGAGACTTGAAATTCCTTCCTAATTACAACATCCCTTCTCTTTCAATCTACATTTCGGCCTTTTTGGTCTCCGTCGTGGTCTCGGTCTCGTTTTTTTCTCATCTTCCTCCTTTCATCTTGGTTCTTGATTCTTGATCATTTTCTTCTTTCTATCGTGTTTATATTTTGAATTTTGAACCCCTTAAAAATGCCTTCAAGTGATTTAGTGTTTAGAATCCAGGATTTTTGGTCTACCCTTTGAAAATAAATCTTTTAGTGTGCTCTGTACAATGTACACACTACACACGCACTCATAAAATGATTCAAAAGATGTAGAAATTTTTTAAAACTTAAAGTCCACTGCAGAGGAATGTGGATTTGTGTGTGTGGTGTGTGGAGAGGTTAATTTCATGCGGCATTCATAATAACATATTATGTATGTAGAATGTTGATCCTTTTTTCTATGTAAACTTGTCGTTAGGCGTTTTTATTATTATTGTAGTATTGGAGCTTGACTTGTAATATGAAGAAAAAAACAGAACTTGATTTCAAATTTAATCCTTTGTTCTCACATGTCTACATTGTACATTGTGCATGGATTTTTGACTTGGGAAGTTTTGTTGGATTTGTTAGATTCAGAATTCACTATTCAGCATTTGTACGAGTTATTTATAGTTTATTGGGTGTGTTGTGTTGTCTTGAGTTGTGTATTTTGTATTTGTATTGTCTCATGTATCATACATCATACATCGAATGTCGTAGATTTTAGATACATTCGATATTCGATGGAGCGTAGGTAATTCCAAATTGGGATTTTTTTCCTCAGGACATGAGTTTCAGTTTGAGTGTCGTGTTGCTAATGTAAAATATACAATGTACAATGTACAACATACAGGTTGTAATGGATATGGAATATGGATATTATGAGGAATATTAATTAATTAATTAATTTAATTGTTTCGAATTCGAATTTCAAATGATGAATGATGACGGAATGGACTTCTCTAAATTCTCTAAATGGGAATGGACAGTAGAGTCTTAAATAGTTGTACATGTAGTTTATACTTGAGTCTGTGATCATGTACACGTAATACAAGTATTAAATATGCACGATACTATACACTTGTAAAATACATGTTGTATCTTGTAGCTTAAGGATGAAGTATTGAGCATTGAGCATGTAAGTTCATTTGAATAAAAATTTGGCTTGGAAGACTTTTTTTATGTCTTTTTAATTACTCCTGCCCCAGGCAAATTTGACAACTGACAACTCAAAACCTAAAACTGACAACAAACACCAAGACGAATGAAAAGAAGAAAAAAGAAAAGAAAACAATGTTTCTTTAGGGAATAGGGAAGTTTAGAGTCTAAATACTAAATGCATGCATGTAACAAATAATACTAAAACAAAAAAGATGGGCATAAGAACAATAATAATAATAATCATGCTCATGGTCAACATTTTTTTCTTGTATCAGCTCAGTGTTTAGTGTTTACATACATTTAAATTTTCAAATTATGATGATGATGATGATGATAATAGTTGTGGATTGAAAATGGAAAATGGATAATTGCTTGTAAATTAGGTTTAAATTCCTCCTGTTTTTGCTTCTACTGCAAATGATGATGATGATGATGACGACAGTAGTACATAATTACCGTGTAGTTTTTTAGGCTAATGTTAAAAAGTTTCAAACTTGAAACTTGAAATTACTTGGGTGCTGAAGAGTGAAGGAAATTTGTAAATAATTGTTAATAGTAAATAGTAAACAAAGGAAAGGGTCTGTGATTTGAGAATAGAGTAGAGTGTTGGTAGAGTGTGGTTTAGCTTTTAGCTGTGCTGGTTTTTGTGCAATAATGTAGCATGTAAAATTGTCCTGAATCCGTGCATAAGCTGTGGATCGGGAGAAGGAATAAAGTCAAATGTCAACACAGGCTAATGGTTTTTTCTATTTGACATTTTCTCCAATAGAATCGAAAATCGCGAATAGAGAATAGATAATAGAGATATCTAGTACAGAGTACAAAGAAGAGAGTGCCAAGTGCAAGGTTTACACAACACACATCATAACAGTGCACAGACATACAGAGAAAACAGATGATACAATTTGCAAAATATGTAAAGAAGTTTCTAGTTTGTACAAGCCAACTATCTCAAAAGGGTTTTCAAGTTAACTTGAGTTAAGTTGAGCTGAGCCGAGTTGAGTTGAGTTGGTGTTTGGAGTTGAATTTGAAGTTTGTTCAGTCAAATTCAGATTCAGATTCAGATTCTTCCAGTCCTCAAATAAGCATAAGCTTTTCATAAGGCCGAAGGCAAACAGAAAATACTTAAAATACATACTCCATACTCAATGCTCATACGTGTGTACAGTGTACACTGTGCGTTTACATAGCATCACAGTTTGGATTTACAGTGATAGTCACAAGTCACAAGTCACCAGAGAGAGGTACTCAGACCCACGAGTTTGTTTATTTAGCAATGATATGATATTTGAACGACAGGACATGAGAAATATGTTGATTCTTCATTCTACATTTTCCATTCAGATTCAGTGTCTCTCAGTTCTCAGCTCTCAGACCTCTCAAAATTCAGCATTTGCCTCAAGCCGCCTTAAGTACATTATGTACACAATACACAAGGTACAATGTGCAGTCGAGTCAAGATCCATTTCTATTTTATCGATAGTTGATAGGAGGACTCACTCCACTCTCATCATTTTCCACCGTCTGACTCTCAATTCTCAACTCCAACTTCCAACTATGCAGTCTACAGTCTACAGTCTATACTTGAATCTACCTTCATGAGTGAGATGAATCAAGTCTCGAGTCTCGAGTCTTCATCCTCTGTGGACTCTGTCTATGTATTTCACAGTCCTGAAACCTGGAACTACCAAATGATGACTGCGAGATTGCTGTAGATTGCAGATACCTCTGATATTCATTTAGAACTTAGAGGTAGTTTGTAGTTTGTAAACATGATATTTGAATTTTGAATTTTGAGGTTTGAATAAATGTGATTTTCTCCCCTCTGTTTTGAGTTTTGAGTTTCGAATGTTGAACATTTCTAAAACCAGATGTGCGTTTGCATTGCGTATTTGTTATCTGTTCCTTATCCTTGATCCTGGATCCTTGATCATGACATCTTCAGCTCTACATTCTATAGATAGCCTTTGTACAGTGTGCATGTGTATTTAGATGGATGGTTGACGGTTGGACGGAATGCATAGAAAGAGTCCGAGTAGTTGAGATTAGAAAACGGAAGGGTGAGCAGTGAGCACTGAGCAGTGAACATGGGACATGGAACATGGTCATGTGTGATGTAACACGGAGGAGGGTGAAAGTTGAAAAGGGAAAGTTGAAAGTCGAAAGGTGGAATTTGAATCAACTGTCCGACAACCGTTGACTGATAATATGAAAGCAAGATGCCTTTGCATTTACTTTCTTTCTATTTCCTCCATTTCAGTTTTGAAAAGGAAGAGGAGTCTGAAATTTGTCTGAATTCTAGAGTCTAGATTCCAGATTCCAGATTCTAGATTCTAGACAAAAAGAAAAGAGACGAGCTACCGACACGGACTTTTCTGAGAACTGGGAAGCAATTCCAGTGTCATATTGAGACAGGGAGAAAAGAGAAAGGATCATGTATATTGTACATGAGGAAATTTATTTCAGACCTGTGGTTCTTGAAATAAAAAATTCATAAAATTATTTTGATAATTTTATAAAATAC
>JAQGBH010001298.1:0-34401 GCA_034698265.1 Sminthurinus aureus | reverse complement strand
AAATTCAACGGAGCAACAAAACTAGTTTGCTTATCTAAATTATTTTTGTTTCAACTTTCAACTGAGCTCAAGTAAAAAAACTAGTGTAAGAAATGTGTACAGTTGCAGCTCCAGTGGCAGTGCTGGGGTAAAATTAAGCTGAGATTAAAATACAACTCGTGATTTCTGAGTGTTGTAGATTATAGATTACAGAAAAGGACGAACAACTATAACAGAAGCAGGAATCGTTATAGTACATTTTTCACAGGCACGCACTACACACACAATAAAAAGGTGCAGAATGAAATACACAAACGCAGACTTTTCTACTTACGATGTACTACATTTTGACTATGAATATGTAACTGAGACCTAAATGAGTCATTCTCCTTCAACTCGAGACTCGAAACTCGAAACTCGAGAGCCAATAGAAATTAGCCAAGTTGTTTACCTAAACAACTTGGCCTTAAAGTTTCAACTTGAGGATGACTCACGACTCACGACGAACTAAAAACTACCAAGAAAAATACCAAACCAGAAAATTGGCAACATTTGAACTGGAACAGAAAAATGGATTTTTATGCATTTTAATTTTTCATTCAGTTTTGTACATTGATTTTGAATTTCGAACTTTAAGCTCAGAATTCAACGCCGTTTAACCTTTTAATTATAAGTAGAGTCCTACAACATCTCAGATTCAAAAACTTGACTTTCGTCGCATTACGTACTTGTAAACTTTTATGTCCGCTGTATAAGATTTTACATTTGTTGTATTTTTCTGCTCTCGAACTGTTAAATTTTGAGATTGGGGATTTTGGCATACTCAAAATTTTTTGATGGACGAGTTGAATAAGAATTAATAATGAAGAATCACCCACTACCAAATGCATAATCCTCTACAACTAGAAATTTCTTTGTTCTGTTTAAAAATATCCTGAACGATTGACAGCTGACATGAGCAGGCTGAATTTACTCCCTACAAATTCCAAATGAATTCCCCATGTTTTACAGATAAAAAGAGCGTCGATCCGAGATTTAAACTGTGATTATTATTGACATCCGCATTGGCATTTGCACGCAAATTAAAGCCGTGTGATCGTAATCTTGATTCTTGATCGTTGGCTTTGGCTGGAACTCGGGCTATAGTTACAGATAAAATGATGTTTTGCTTCATACGAATCCCAATAATTTTGTCCTGTGCTATTGCTATTCTTTGATTTTTACCGTTGACGTCAAGTTATTACAAGAACCAGTATAAAATAAAACGTTTGAACTTTGACTCTGCCTCAAAAACATGGAATCTTTGCTTCGATTGAATCTTGATGCTTAGAAATTAAAATGAAGCACGTTAAAACAATTCGGTCAAAATGCTGAAATCCGATGCCGACTTAAGTTTTTCACGTTCAATCAGTCGTCTGCAGTAAATAGCTTGGTTGAAGTCTACTCTTTTCAGTTCTTTGGCATTACAATTACATGATAATCTAATCCAACACGATTCGCTACAAGCTGAAACTTAAAGCAACCGCTTCTTCATTCTTCATCCCAGCTGCTTTTCGTTCAACGGGTTCAAATTTCAAAAAACGGTTACTGAATGCCAAAGGTCATGTCATGTCAGTTCAAATCACTTTTGGGTTTTATAAACTTTGGACAAGTCTTGTGCTGTGTGCTCGTTGCTGCTTTTTTGAACATGTACAGTGTCCACTTTTCGGTTTACAATTCAAGGTGATAAAATTGTGTTTCTATCAGATTTAATCAGAAACTCAATATTTTCATATTTTGTAGCACATACTTTTTTAGAGGATTATTTTGAGACGCAGATGAATATCTGATCAGAGAAACAATGAGGAAGAATAAAATGTATGCCAGAATTGTGGCCACCAGATTCAGAACATGACCTGCACCAGATTTATTTTCAGATCTCAGCGTAGTGTCCAGAATTATACTAATGTGAACTTTGCCCATTCCGAGGAAAACTTAGACAAGCTGTCAGAGACCATTTGAAACTAGTTTTGACCCGGGCTTTAAACTTTTCAAATGCACAGAGCCACAGTGTGATTATTCAACCAAGACGAAAAGTAATTTAAATCATTATGTTTTGATGCACAGGGGAGAGAAAAACACAAGTGTCCAGTTTCAGCTTGTGATTATCCAGTCATTACCGAATATTTGATTAAAAAGCGACAAACGCATTTTTATTAGACGGAGAAACCATTTTAGTGTAAATTGTGTGGCTTTACGAGCAAGATAAATTCCAATTTGACTGTACATTTGAGGACTCACGCGAAGAAAGAACCTTACGCTTGCCAAGAGGAAGGATGCAAATATTGGGCAAAACAATCAACAGCTTTCAGACAACAGGAAAAGAGAAATCATCCTCCCATTTTCAAATTGGGAAACTAAAACTCTAAATTGTTTACATTGTAAGTTGTTAAGATTCTCTTTATTTTAAGCTGATGCTTTGATATTTGACGTTCAAGATTCTATTGGAGTGGAATTTAAAAAGTGATAATGAAACAAAAATGTGTAGAAATTGGACGCCGTTTGCATAATTTCAGTTACAAGTTGAAGAACTATGTTCCAAGTTGAGTAACTCTGTTCCTAGTATTGTTTTCCTTTAGTGCGTGTCGCTTGTGTTCATAATTTTGAAACTAAAACTTGATTACCTGTTCATCTTGAAGCTCTAATTCATCCCTTTTGACTCACAACTCTGAAGTCTGTTTCTAAATTAAAAATGTAGGATTCCGCATAAAAATCCAGAGACCTTTTTGCTCTTTAAATTGTTGAAAAAATGTCTGGAACATGGTTTTCATCCGTCAATCATTCATAAAAAAAATCAGTGCATGGCACATTTAAGTACAATCTGTTTTGAGTTTTGAGAGTACCCAAAAAAGAATGAGGTGTGAGACGCGTTGAAATCGAAAATGTGGTTCAAAAACCGTTCACATCTCAAATATCAATTCATGTCTGTTTTAAATTGTGTTGCGATAAAACCTAAAATAATCCAGAATTTTCCAATAAAGTCCTGGTTTACTTTTTGTACCTTCTATTGTAGCATCAATCCTATTTCGATTATTCAAACCGTTCTGTGGTTCTTTTCGCTGACTAAAGTGAAGACAAAACCATCTCGCTTGTGATTTGTGAGAGGATTAAACTAGAGTAGAAAATACAGGATTGTGTAAATTGTAGATTGTAGATGCTTCAAAAGGCAAAACAAAAACAGCACCAAGATTTTACAAAAGCATTCGGTTTTCAAAACCTGAGCATTTTTGTATCCATTTTATGAATACAAAATTCGAGTTTACCGTTCAATCGAGATGGTTTGTTCCACTGGGCTCTTTTTTCTCAAGTGGATATGAAATGTTTCCCCACTTTTCCACTAGTGCTGTGGATTCGTTAGTATTGTCGTTTTTCTGCCATTCCCCAACCGTTTCTTTGCCGTTCGAAAATAGGATTTCCACAGAAACTTTGGATTGTCTTTGAGCTGGTCGAAAGAGGATTTGAGATCGTGAGCCACTTGAATTAGCATTGCACACGGAACCGCCGAGTCAGTCGCACCAACAAACACAACCGCTCTCTGATAACTGCAAAAATTTTAGTGAAAAGTTCAAGTGTCAAATGATATCAGTTTGAAATTAATGCCTAACAGCCGAAAAAGAAATCTAAAGTATATCATTATGGTTCATCCTCTAGGATTTTATTGGAACGGCGTTGAAATGCTACAAACCGTTTTTGGTTTTTTAATAGTTCAACGCCGCTTTTTAGGGTAGTGCAGCTAGCTGCCCAACTACACTGATCAGGTCCGTCCGTCTCACAGTGGGCCGAACTGCAGTATAAAAACGCCCTTGAAGAGAAAATAAAAAGTTCAAACTTCGAGAAATAAAAATTGTTCCATGAATCATCAATGTTGACGGCATTTTTTGTCGTGAGTTTTAATATTTAAAAAAATTAAATGTCGTCACAATTAAATATCAAACTTTCCCCTTCCCATTTGCTCTAATGACGAAACTTTGAATTCAAATTAAATGCGTCTCCCACCGACTTCCAACAAATAACAATGCAGGTGTGATAGGTCATTAAATATAGATAATTATGGAATAAAATTTGGCTGCGCATAGCTGCGCATGTTGACCCGTGACCTCTCGGGGTCTCCAAAGTTTGAAATTAATTGCTAGACTCTGACGCCGTTTGAAAGTTTTATTCAACTTTAACCAATAGATTTGGCACAAAAACCCATCTCGAAAACTGTGCAAGATAAATATAGTGTTTATTTACAACAAATAATGAGTATCAAATTCTAAATCGATTGACACCTTTTTCAAAGTTTTTTGAGACTTTTATTTTTAAGAAAACGTAGAAAATTGAGACCGTTTTTGTGGAAAAACCCCGAAAATACCGGGTATCCGTGGGCCGGGTTAACAAAATTTCACAAAACCAATTCGATTAAATTTTCCATGTTTTTCTACGCATATACAGCGGTTTTTGTGTTCCTGTGTCCTCGGATTTCTAAAGGCGCTTTTGTTGGGATTCTGGCCCACTATGCGGCTGTGAAAGTTCTCCAGCTAAAAGACAAAATTCCCTGGTTAGTAATGCTCCACACTTTTGCTCTTTGCATCTTCTTTCCCGAAAACCAGTTTTAGACGACAGTCGAACTAAGCTAAAATAAAAGCTTCCCATTCCTGGGGATTTCGGTTAAAAAAAACATACAATGTAATCTTACTCATGAGATTTAGCTTTTCGCACCTGTTCACAAAATTAAGGAACATAAAATTTTCCCCATTCAAAAAAGTTTTTGTACATAATTTGCACCTTGTATTTTGGAGAGGATTCCTTAAATTAAAGAAAACCATTGCAAGAAAGCAAAAATACCACGGTTTATGCAATATTTTGACAAACAAAGCGATTAAAGAGCAATCATAAAAATAAAAACAGCACCAGAATTAAAATTATCTTGATTTCAAAAACTAATCATAATTTAAAATGTTAATTCAATTAACAAAACTTTTGCACCATAAAGATTTAAGATTGTGGCTGTCCTGACCTAGGACAACATTTTAAATGATTGTCCTGACCTGTCCTGACCCAGGACAACATTTTAAATGATTGTCCTGACCTGTCCTGACCCAGGACAACATTTTAAATGACTGTCCTGACCTGTCCTGACCTGTCCTGACCCAGGACAACATTTGAAGTGCTTGTCCTGACCCATGACAGCCGAAATACTGGGATTTTGTACCTTTCTGGACCCAACACAGCATTAAACATGTGTGTCCTGACCTGTCTTGACCTTGTATAATGAATAGAAAGGTCACAGAAGGTCAGAAAATGGCGTTTTTTGGAAAAAAGTTTGGAGGCTAACTTGATCAAGTTAGCCTCCAGGAGGCCGGAGGCTGACTTGATTTCCATCAAAAATTCATGAGATTAAAATTTGGTAAACAAAGTTTTCAGGAATAAATAAAAACGAACGCTACTGGTCGAAGTCCACGTGATGTTTGGCGGTGGATAGGCAAAAACGTCGCAAATTATTGATTTATTCATGGAATGCAGCTCGAAAGTGTAGTCTGTCGCCTCGTTGGTTAACTGCAGCAGGTTTGCATTTTCTCCGCTAGATGTCTCTGGCTGAACACTGCTTTGAAGTAATTTTATGTGAACCGACGGAGTTTTGCGCTCTAAAAATCACATTCGCAAAAAAAATTATGCTCATTTCTGAAAATCACATAAAAATTTCAATGATGAAAATATGATAAGAAAAGATGACCTCCGACAGAAATTGGCCTTGAGGCATTGACCCAATCAAAACTTCCCAGTTTTCCAGCAATGCAGTAAATTCTCTCCAAGGATTCAAAATCTTGTCCCGCTTCAAATCGAATTTTCCTCTCAAGTTCGTAAGTGTACATTTGCAGCCATTTTGTCAAATCTGCACTGGGCCGTGACTCAGTGATGTCCAAAAATTTCAAGAATGATTTTTTATCTTCCTTTCTATCAAAGAGCTCACTGTTGTTTTCCCGTTTTGAGAATTCGAGAACCAGTTTAATTTCCAGCTCCAGATAAAATCGAGAGAATTTACAGTAGACAGTGAGCTCGTCGTTTATGTACTGCACTTGAGGAAATTTCTCCATTAAAATTACTGTCGTTGGATTCCTCTCCACGTCGGAGCTTAGATCGTCTAAGGACGGATCTGCAAAAAGGAAAAATGTGACAGGTCAAGAGGTCAAAACATCAGGTGGTCAAGAGGTCAAAAAATTAAGAGGTCAAGAGGTCAAAAAAGCAAGAGGTCAAGAGGTCAAAAAATCAATGGATCAAATTATTAAAATTATTAAAATCATACACATTTTTGCAGGAACCAAATTATCCGGCATAATTCCAAAAAAGGCAAAATTTCCATTATTTGATTTTTCGCCCGTTTTCTCATTTACACAAGTGACAAAAACAGGGCTGTAGGTGGCGCGAACTCCGAGGCACTCCTCCCCACATGATTTTAGAGGATAGAGGGCATTCTTTTTCCAACAAATTTTGGGCTGTACAAAATGCAAAATGCACAAACAAATGGCAACCAATTAAAACTTTAACCGTTTTGAGTTAATAAAAATTTTCCAGTAGATTTACCTGCGTTTTGGGTTTGTACAAAGTGAGACAGTCCACTGGATTTTGACAGGGGTGAAGTGACACGTTTCCTTTGGCGCCATCTGCAAACTGGCACCAAAATTCGTAGTGTGGGAACTCAGGACGTTGCGAATAGTCGAAAATTCCTTCACAACCCTCTTTTTCATCTTTATCTTCATCAGTTTTTGAATCAGGTTGAATAGCCTTTTTTCCCGCCGACATTTTTTCATCGTCTGCTATTTTCACAAAAAACCAAAAGCAGTCATATTTCATCTTTTCCATGAAATAAAATTCAAAAAATGTTCAAAATTTCTTAATGTAAGTTAAAAATTTTACCTTGGTTCTGCTCCGCATTTTCACTTTCAATCAAAACAAATTTTGCTATTTCTTGATTATTCGCCACTTTTTCTCGGGAATATTTGACAACTCGATTTACACATGGATTTTCAGCAGACTGACAAATTAATACACTTTCTTCATGAGCAGAAGCCATGTCAAAAAACCGTTGACTCGTAAAATTGTACGTTGACTTGTCTTCAAAATCCTCAAAATTACGAAAATAATGTAAGCAATCTTGGCTCAAGTCAAACTGCTGTCGATTTTTATTGGTCGAAGGACAATATTGAAATTTGTGGAGATTGTGAACGAGCTGAATCGGGTAATTCGCCCGACACTGGACATAAATTTTCAAGCTGGTTGGAAAATCGGGATTGTAGTACGAATCGCCTTCAGTCACGTTTGACGAGGTAGATATTAAATCCACTTGAAAAGTATTGTCAAGTGTTGAAATTTCGAGCTGTGGAAGATTTTTAAGAGTATTTGAAATCAGGATTTCACTGGAATTTGTAGCTTTTTCTGAAGCTGAAGCTGACGATGACATTGACGATGGACAGAAAATTGAAGGTTTAAAAAAATCCACGGGATTTTGAACATTAATTCTTCTTGACACGTTGCTCCATTTCCATTGGAAACCGCTTTCAGTCTCCATTGTGATGGGCACAAAACAGAAAATTCGAATCAAGTCCTCACGATTCAGATCAATTCGTCTGATTTGATGCCAAAGGCCAAAATTCTTATCAACAATTGTTGAGTTTTGCACTAAAAATATGAAAAACAATTTGGATTTAATGTAAAAATATGGTAAATAAAACAAAAATCTGTCTGTTGTTTTGTATTTTGTACCTGGAAGATATTCCAAATCGCTGTCACTTTTCCCTCGAAACTGAAGCGCGAATTGAAAGGCTGGGATCGAAAAAGTAGAAAGGGCTGAACATTTTATGTCCAAATGTCCGTTGATCTGCTGACGTGGATTAAATCGCCGCATGAAAATTCTCGTGTTTATGGGTGAATTTTGTTCTGGCATTTGCTTTTCCTCATTTTCCGTTTCCATGGTGAAAACTGGAAAAACCCCAATTTTCAAAAATGTAAAATAGTACAGACAAATCCGAAAGACTGAAGAAAGAAATAAAAAATGACTAACCAAGTTTTGGGCGCTTTTGGTAATGGCGCGGAATTTCGAAAAATCCAAAGCTTCCAAATTTTAAATTTGCATTTGAAAATCCCTCGCATTTCGGAATGAAAGTTCTAAACTGTTTGATCGTTGTTCCAGAACATCCAGCTTCAAAGCAGCGCTTCGTTCCATTAGCCTCCAGCTTTTTCCAGCACTTGTCATTTGAAAATAACTGGACAAAAAAATGCACAGAACAATAAAATTTGTTGTTGTGTATGATTTTTGGACTAGAAAAATAAGTGAAAGAGTTTTATCTGTAATATCTGTATTGTACTTTGACTTTTAGATGTTTTACATTTTGATATTGATATGGATATTTTTCTTTGATTCGCATCGCCTGGTTTTCACACTCGCCCCGAGTGTCACAATACTGTGTCTTGAATTGACCCCATCGCCCACGCCCATTTTCATTACTGAAGGCACTAGAATTTTGCTGGTCCTGGCAGTAAAATGTGTAGGTTTCTACCGGTAAAAATCCGGAGGTGTCCACAGTTTCCTCATAGTAAAAAATTACTGGACAATCCTCTAGATTTCCAGGGTCAGCAGAAACAGACGGAACATTTTCCGTCTGGTTTGAATCACAGTGTTTTTCATCTGACTCTGATGAGATCAAGGAGAAAGCATGAGATTCGCCATAAAAATCATAAGTGTGTTGCACAATGGACCGGAGCCATGGAAACGGCCTAGACACACAAGAAATGTTAAATCCATTGTAAATGGAGCTGAACTGAAGAGACACATTTGTGAAAAATTTGTAGGTGGATTCATCTGTAAAGTTTTGATAGAAAAGCCGCGCTTCCTCGTTCCAGGGAGATCGGCTTGCATTCTACATTCAAAGTTCAAAATTATCGTCATGAGTTAAAAATCACCATGGCAACTGACGGACATAACAACTAAAACGGAAATGGCGGATTTCAAATTTCAAATCGGCAGGGCAGGGATAAAATAAACTTACGTAATAAATTTCCACAGGATATGGTGCCGTGCAAATGAAGTTGACAATCACGGGGTCATTGTCAATCTCCCAAAAGGTGTCGTTGTCGTTTTTCTCAGTGAAAGGTAGATCATTTCTACGATTGAGTGTTACACTGGGCGGGATTTTTAAAGCAGCTGAATTATTATTATTATTTGTCGGTGACCACTCACAATCCGACTCAGTTGAAAATGGCGGATTAAAAACAGGCGATGCTTCTGAAAATATGTTGACATTGACGTTGATGTTGATGAGTAAGGAAATAAATATGAAAATCAAGTCACTTGGCGGGAATAAAATTTTCAGCGTCATTTAAAGAGTTTAAAAATTACTAAATAAATTATACGTGAATAAAAAAGTGCATGGCACTTTTCTTTCTCCATCTACAGAACAAAACTGGCGCTAAAATATGTAGCTAAAAAATTATGCTTTATTTTTTTGTTGTGAATCAGAGAGACAGAGAGGAAATCATAATCTGCAATCCACAATCTAAGCGGCCGCTTCCTCTGGTTTGTGGACAAGAGGATAAAATGCCACAAAATTACATATGTATTACGTTTTTGCATTTACGCACGCTGTTCACAATTCACACGAGATAATTGCACATAAAACAGAATAAATATATGTACGAGCTTGCTAGGCAAAGACGGTAGAGCAACTAACTCAACTTGAGTTATATAAACCAGTTTGGAATTTGGTGGTTTGTACTTGAAGATATTCATGATTCATGATTCAAGATTCAAGAGGCACAATGAATATCTCCATAAAATATATATATTATGTAGAAGCCTGTGGAAATGACTGTGCGTTATTCCATCACGAATTTACTTTTTTGGCCTGTTTGTGCTTATTCCTGCATATATGCAAAATATATCCAATATTCATATATGTATATGTACATTTTATGCATGTGTATTTCCCCCTTTTTACGAGTGAGCAAATGAATTGAATAAAAATATTTCTCAGTACTAATTGTATTCTACATTCTATTTACATTCTAATCTAGGATTAAGTGCAGACGAGCTGTCAACTGTCAACTCTGTTCATGATTTATAATTTACAACACACAAGTTGTGTGACACAACGCATGATACTCATGTGCTCTGTGCTGGATGTTAGATTATCAGAGAAAGATTCTACGAGTACAATCTCACTCTAGTCCAGAGTCTAAAATCTAAAATCTAGATGCTGGATAAATCAAGTAAATAAATTAAATTCACAAGTGTATTATCATTTCCTTTTGTATTTTACATTATAGACTGTAGACTGTAGACGAATCACCAAGCAAAAGGGATTATTTAAGTTGAAACGAGTTGGAAATATTTTGAAAATCTCTACTATTGCGAGTTGATTGACGCAAGATTTTTATTTTCTTGTGATTTATGACTGGCGACTTGGATTGGATCGTCAGTCAAAAGTCAAAAGTCAACTGTACATATAAATTCTACATGTGATTTTAGTGGATTTGGCTTCGTAAAAAGGAAAATACGATGGGGATAAAAGTCCTAGAATTAAAATAACATGTACAGTAAATATATTTAAAAATTTGAATTTAGAAGTATGTACGAGTCTAGCTCTTTTATTTCTATATGTTTTTTGTATTGCAATAGTAAATATTAAATATAAAATTCAAATCAAGTAACAAAACTTTGTCTTTGGTTTCACCAGCATTTGACTTAAATTTTGTACTGGACTTTAGCATGTATTTTTCCCACTTTGGATTTCATGGTACTTGTAGAAATTCTAGCTGTTCTGGAATTTGATTGAGACTGGAGGATGGTTTTTCTCGTTGATATGTGGACGGAGTATTCAGATCAAATTCCTGATCCGCGTGTGTACCAGCAACGTGTTTTTTCAGGGGTCTACAAATACATACACAAATACACACATAAAATACACACACAAATTAATTAGAATATAATAACTTGTAAGATAAATTATTTTTATCACCTGTTGTCCGGAAAAGTAGCATCACAAAAGGCACATCTGCACAAACACACACATAAAAAGATAGTGATTAAAATGCAATAATATTAAAAATAATAATAATAATAATTGTGTAAAATTAAAGACAAAATGTACAAAAAGAAAAAAGTTCTTACTTATACGGATGGATTTTGATATGGGTTTGTTCATGTCTGTTGTGTGCACTCCACCGTCTAAAAGCTACAGCAAACATGACACAAAAATTAAAAATGAGCAGGAAAGTTCATATTATTTATTGTAAAAAATTGGGGTTAAATTTGTAAAATATAAATTACTTTTATCACAGAATCGACATTTCCTTTTCCTTACATCCGAGTGAATGAGAATGTGCTCTTTCAGATTATTGAGCAGAGAAAATGCCTATATAAAAACAATACAATGTAATTAACATTTTTGATATTTATGTAATAATAATTATTTTATAAATAATAATAATAATAATAAAAATAGTCGTCGTATTTATTTACCCGACCACAAAATTGACAAATGAAGGATTTCTCTTGAGTATGAACGAGAAGATGTCTCCTGTAGTTATTGACACCTCTAAAAGCTGTTTGTGTAAACAAAAAAGATTATAATATTATTTTAAAAGTAATAAAACACAAAATACAACAGATATTCATTTTTCATTATATTATTATCATGTATTTTTTGTTCAACTTACTTTTTCCGCATTGAGAGCACAGACATTGTTCTTGATTTTGTTGGCTAACTTTCGTGTGTTTTTTAACTGTCCATTTTTGTTTGACTTTGAGTTGACGCTCAATCGGGGCTTTAGGTTGATGAGTCAGACGATGACGTTTGAGATCGTAAATACTCCTGAAGGATTTTTCACAATTTTCTACCCCACACACAAAGCTCCGTTCTCTATGAACTTTACGATTGTGATTGTATCGATCGTCAGCCGTCAAAAATCCTTCATCACAAATGTTACACTTAAAGGACATTGAAACTGGATGAAAAATTTTGACGTGCTGTCTCAACTCCTTTCTGCTCGTGAAGGTTTGGTCACATCCAGATTCAGTTTTTACAGGGCATTTCAAAATTTTTTTTTTATTTTCATGTGTTATTTGCAAATGCTGAAGGTAGGATTTCCGTGTTGTAAAGGATTTATCACAGCTTTCAAAATGACACCTGCAAGTTAAATAATAAATATTATAGTTTGACTATTTTTGTTTACAGAGTCTAGAAATTATAAATTATAAATTAAAAATAAAAAAAATATTAAAAATTATTGTTAATTAATAATAAAAATATGTACTTGTAGGGTTTGTAGTCCGTGTGTTCATTAATATGAACGAGGAGATCAAACTGACTGGGTACAGATTTTCCACAGGTTGGGCACAAAGAGGGAATTCTTTTGGTCTCATTAATATTGTGAACTTGACTTCTATGTCGTTGAAAAGAGGGTAGATTTGGGAAGGAAAGAGAAGAACAGGATTCAACGGGACATTTAAATGGAATATCCAATCTCACATTTGGCTGTTTCGGTTTTTGGTTCTGTTTCTTTTTCTGTCCAGATTTACCTTTTGACTTTTTCTTTCCTCCTTTTACTTTTTCCTCTTCCATTTCAGACTCTGATTGAATTTCTGGTTCAAATTCAGATGCGGATTCAGATTCAGGTTCTGATTTTATTTCAATGTCAGAAGAATCTTCATTTTGGTATGTCAAAACTTGAGGACTGGAGTTAAAACTTACATGCGTAGAATTTCGCGAGGTAGAACAAACATAATTATTTTTGTCAATCTTCTTTTCTCCTTCATCATCATTACTATTATCATTATTATTATCGGACGTAAGTGGTGAACAAGAAATTTCTTGGTTCATAAAATCATCATTTAATAGCTGATTTTCTTCTTCATCTATTGTGGTGGTGGTGATTTTTGTTGTTGTGTTGACTTGTGGAAATAAGTTATGACTATTTTGTTGCTGGAAATCCTTGAAATTAGTATTCTCATCTCGTTGAACATTACACTTGTCAAAATGATTGATTAAATCGGTGAGAGTGTAAAACGTGGAGAAACATTTACAGCAGTGAATATAATCTTTGTATTTTGACAGGTTGATTTTGTTGGAGCTTTGGAGGACAGAATTATTCTTTTCTTTACCTTTGGATTTGGATTTCAATTTAATACGAGATATTTTATTTGCAGCTCTCTTTACAGCTGAAGAATTTTCCATTTCCATTACGGTGCTCGTCTTTTTTCTCGGATTCCTGTATTATTCAAAATTAAAATGTAAAAGTATATTACACAAGGGCCATTACTATTATTATTATTTTTATTTTTTTTAGTATTGTTTGTATTTTTAATATGTACAAAAGCAGTAGGCAAAATTTTAAAAATATGTGTTTACTTTGTGCCTTGTCTATTTTTTTTTGTGGGTGAGGAGGATTCAGTTTCCTCCGATTGAGCATGAATTTCCGTCTCGGTTTTTATATCAATTAAACTTGAAATTGAAGGAATTTCATGAGAATTATGATGATGTCTGAATGAATCTTCATCAGAGAAACTCAATCCACATGGATAACAATAAAGATTACGCACCGTCAATTGTAAATCAGCCATAATTCACTTGACACTTTTCATCTACAACCAACAGATAAAATATATAATTTAATTAGAATACCATATGGACATATGAAATAGTTCAACTAATTCCTTTAGCTTAAACTTAATTACAATGAAAGATTAAAGAGGACAGAAGTTTTAAGGATCAAGTAACAATATTTGATATTCGTCTTACAGTATTTGACTGGTCGTGAGTTTATATGTACTATTTTTTAAAGCATCAACAATAGCAATTTACAACTAGAACAATAATTGCACAAGATAACAAGTTAAATAAGGAATGAGGGCTATCAATGACAAAATCGAGAAACAAGTTGCTAACTGTAGTATTAAACATTTAGAAAAGATAGACACAAAACACAAAATACACGATCCAAAATCTAAAATATTTTCTCATATTCAAAATCATTCCGCCGAGGCACAAGGAAAACAGACTGGCGATATATTATGCCTTTCCTTTATATCAATATGAAAAAGTATATTTTATGATGTGTATTTGTTTATAAATCACCATTCATAATATGAATAACTCATTAAAATTAACTCAAATATTGGGCTGTAAGCTACATCAAACAGTACAGAGAATAGCAAAAATTTACATACATTAAAAAAAAGATTGAAAATTAAAAAAGTTTTATTAGTTTAAAATGACCTTAAAGATAACCCTTTCTTAAAATGACCTTAAAAATAATCCTTTGACCTTAAAGTGACCTTAAAAATGACCTTTGACCTTAAAGTGACCTTAAAAATGACCTTTGACCTTAAAGTGACCCTTGGCTTGTCATTGAGGTCATCGATAAGTTAGGAGCAAGTTAATGGTTCCCGCCGTCAGAGTCGGAAAGACAGTGTGGACAAACTTTTTATTCACGACGTAACTTGACCTCATTTTGACCTGGATCGGCCTCAGTGACCTCACCATTCTCTTTTAATACCCAGGTAAATTTCTTTGGGGCTCGAGTGATATCACGAGACTCAAAGTTTCTATAAAGAATTTTACCGTTTGAAATTTACCATGGAATTGTTTCATGAGGTTGAAACACTGCTTGACAAATCCCGGGATTTGATTTTGCATCATGATATTTGTCATTTGAGCCACTGGAGTCAAAGACAAAACGGCAATGAGAAAAAACAAATGGATTTTCATCACAGGACTCAGATTCCCGCCAAACTCCAAACTCAAGCGAACTATCGTTTGCACAATAAGAAATGAATAATGAAACAAAAGGACACAAATGTTGAAAAAGTGTTTTCCTGTTTATGCAAAATACAAATTCCTGCTCCAAACAAAATAAATACAAAACAAACGTAGTTTTGTTTCAAAATTTGGATTTTTTACTCTAATTTATTGCAATTCTTATTTCTACTCTTGGTTTTGAATACACCAAAAAAATACATTTTCTAGGTCAATTTGACCCACTGAATACGACTCTATTTTAAATATGGTTTTTCCCTCTTCCATCACTCTGAAGATTTTTGACCAGGGCACACTGGCATTTGAACTGGAACTGGGATTTGAAGTTGATTCTCCATTTGTATCTGGATTTGTATTTTCTGCTGGAATTTGGTACTGAACAAAACCAATGTGCGCGTCTTTTAAAGTGCACCCTGAAAAAAACACAACAACATGGATTTTAAGTCATTTGTACATTTTTTTGCGAATGAGGTCACTTTTCTTTTAGATTTTTCTTGATACCTGGAAAATGCTGGCTGAGGAATGCATTGAAGCGCTTAAGTATATCTTCCCATGAATTTGAACCGGTTTCTTCATTCCTCTGATTTTGGGTAGAAATAGGGCGCTTCTTATTGCCGTTGGCGCTCTCGTTGGCATTGGTAACAGAAGAAGTTGCAGACCAAGGAATTTTCGCCACGATGGTAAATCCTTCGCCCAATTTATTTTTGAGATGTTGGGGTGAGCCGAGACATCGAAAACGCCCTCTGACCATCACGCCCAGTCTACTACAAAGTGCCTCGCACTCTTCCATCAAATGAGAAGTGAGTACAACAGAAGTTCCAGAATTTCTCACTTGATTAATGGCGTTCCAAACATGTCGTCTTGCCTCGGGGTCCATTCCGGCTGTTGGCTCATCTAAATGGGTCAATGGGTCAAAGAGTCAAGAGGTCAAAGTAACCCTCGTGGCAAAAAAGTATGCAATTTTGTATTTAAATGATGTTTACCCAGAAAAACAAGAATTGGATCTCCAAGCACGGCCAAAGCAGTGGAAACTTTCCTTTTATTCCCGCCGCTAAGAGCTCCAAATCTCTTGTCCAAAAATGGCGCGAAAAGAAGACCGTCCGCAGTTTTGTTGATCAAATCTGGAATCCTGTCTTCTGGAATGCCCTTAATTTTGGCAAACATTGTCAGAGTCTCTCGCGCAGTCAATTCCTCGAGACAGGCGTCGAATTGAGGGCAATAGCCAATTTGAGCATGCGCTTCTTTCAACTGATTTTTGACAGAGAAGGAATCTATAAACGCGTCTCCAGATGTCGTTGAAATGTCGCCAGTGAGCATTTTGAATGTGGTGGTCTTTCCTGAAAAAAAGTAATCGAAATTTGAAATCTAAAAGTTGGTCAACTGTTTGATTTTGGATTTGATACAATTTGGAGGGTATTTTAAAAACTTACCCGCGCCGTTTACTCCCAACATTCCAAAAATCTCGCCCCTCTTTACGCCAAAATTCAAATTGTTGACTGCAACAAACTTGCCTTTGTACACTTTTGACAAATTTCTAAGGGGAAAAAGAAATTGCCGTAAAAAGGTGTGAAAGCATTTCTTAAACTTTTCAAGTTTCAAGTGGTTGAATTCTTAAGGAGTAAAATATTTGATGAGTTTTTACTTGACAATCAAACTCTCGGTTTGGCAGAGTGTGGACATGTTTGTTTGAGTTATTCTTCTGTTCTCTTCCGCAACGTCCTCGTCCACGGATTCCATGGGAACTAATTGTAAGTACGAATTTTAATTTAACATTTATGGAAACTTTGTGCAAGTCAAGCTGTAATTTAGGAAATAAATCTACTGTGGAATTTTGAATTTTGAATTACTTTCATTTGAAGCCAAAACTTGGCGCGAGTTGTCAGCTGACGGGAAATAGCGCCGTTTCATTTTGTTGAAAAAATCAATTTCCTGGAGATATAAAAGGAGGATTGAGACCAAACTGACGATTGTCATGGCAACCATTTTCTTGCCGACACCAATACCTTTCCATGCAAAGTAGCTCTTTCGATCTGGTCAAAATATACAAGACAACAAAAACAAGAAAAATAAAATTGAATCTTGTGTTTTTAGAAAGAATTTCAAAAGGCGCCAAAATTAAAGCAAAATGGTTGAAAAATCGTTGGTCTTTCACAAATTCTACAAAATTCTAAAAAAATCCCATTGAAATGACGTAAAATTGATGCTGCGATGATAACTAAAATTAATATTGAAATAGACTTACAGGCCGAGCAACATGCCACAGTCGGGGATTCGGCGCACAGGATTTTCAAATTCAGTTTTTTACAGCTTCTGTGTAACATGTGCATGTTACCAATTTGCTGAATTCCATCCACAGCAGAAAATCCTGGGAGGTAGTTCATAATATTGCCGTAGGTGTCTCTGAAATCCTCCATATCAAATATATCTGGAGAGGCCATCATGTTTTTCATCATGCTTCCAACGATAGCTTAAAAACCACAAAACTTGACACTTTAACTCTTCAACTTGTGGAAAATAAGATAAAATTTGAACATTTTAGCCAATATTTTACCAGCACACCCTTGAAGGAACACGACGCGGCAGTAAGTAGCGGCGGGTTTATTAAAAACAACTAAACAGAAAATATTAAACTCGAATTAGACGCAGCTGAATTTTATTTAAAATTCTATTGAAGAGCGAATAGGTTTTGTTTCCGTACGTGACACAATCATGCTGGTGCACATTCCAGTCACTCCAAAAGTCATCATGAGAACAAAAACATGGCCTAGAGACTCTGCCGTATCGTAATCATCAAAGCTGAAAATCGCAAGCACAAGAATGTTCCCGGTCACGCCGACGACGCAAATGACAAGATCCACGAGGAAATTGGACAACCACATGGCAATGTTGTTGGCTCCGTACATGAGCTGTAGATGGCGTGCTTTACACTCCCGCTCTTTCATGGGATAAATAAGGAATCCCGCAAAAAGGAAGGCGAGGCCAAACCCAATACCGGTTCCAATAAGTGCGCTCGCGCCCATATAGTCCTCTTTTAGTTGGGACTCGTCAAGCGCAGTTTTTATAAATGGGGCGTTGTAAACGCTGATCCGACTTCCCGCGCAAAAGTAGTGCAGGAGGGAATTTGAAAGGAAATTCAAGAGAACCGCCGGCGTGTGGAACGGCTGATTATTGAAATATGCTGTGAACTCGTGTCTATTCTTTACTTGGTTTTCAAATCCATTTCCCGCCAACTGAAACTCAGTTTTCCCACCCAACCCCACCGGCACCGTTTGAATGTGGAGCCCGATCATGTATTTGCCGTAGAATTTACCAATGTCGTCTTCTGTCTGCAAGAAAATAAAGAAGAAAGTCAAGGTGAAATAAAAAAGGTTTGGATTTTGGAACAATTAATTCCAGTTTTGAGTCCTCATTGTCAGCCTACTTTTTCCAGTGTGAAATTTTCCATGGATTGATTAAAAAGCCGCTCAACTTTCATTTGTGCCTCAGAGTGCGAGAAATTTATGAATTTGCTGCAAAGACGCTCGTCCGAGTCACAATAAAAAGGCATCGGAGAATCATTAAGAAGATCCGAGTCCTAAAATGTGAATAAAAAATATATTTTTTCAATTTTCTTGAATTTTCTTGAAATTACTTGAATTTTCTTGAAATTACGTGGCTTACAGTATGATCAAAAATTTTCGGAATTCGTTTGTACGCTCCTGGAAAACTTTTCAGTTGCCATAATGCGATTACTGAGATAAAAAGTGGCACAACTATCTGCAAAAAAACGAAACAAAACATTTTCTCACAAATTCTAACAAAAATTGGACGTGCATATAGTTGACACGTACGTTTTCAGTTTTCAAATCAAAGTCAAAATTGTGAATCTCAATGTTTTGCCCTTACCTGAAGCAAAGTCAATTCCCAGCTTCGACTTGTCACCAAAAATTTTTTCTCCAGCAACACCCACAATTGTTTAAGGAAGAAAGAATATCCAGATCTTTGGGAGGATCCAATATCTGGACCACCGTGATTGCGATTATGCTGAAAAGCTGGGTTTCTGTTTCTGCTCAAGGACGAAGTTGAGCAGTAATTGTCATAGCCGAGGGAGTCGACAGTCTCTGCTGACGAGTAGGAAGAATATGTGGAGGATTTCATTGCCGTCTCGTTGTAAGGGGGTGGTGCAGATATGGCTGCTGATGTCGGTTGCGTTAAATTTGCTTTATTATGATTTGCTGTAGAAATTCCAATCCTATTTTTTTACATAAAAATGAAACATGCATATTTGAAACCATTTTATTGGTTGCTATGGACAACGGAAACTTTGAGAAAATTTGGCGTTACTTGAGGAAAATTTCCTCCAAGGTAGTTGATGAAACACCGTAGGATTCAATCCCGAATTCTTGGGTCTTCTCCTCAAGTATTTCGAACAACTTTGGATATTTTTGGACTTCACTGGCCGGAAGGATATATTTGAGCTCTGAGCCCACATTCGCATGAAAAATGGCGGAAGGGATGACCTTTTCGATCGCCTTCTGTATTCCCACCACATTGACCTTTGGACTTTTTACAATAATCAGATTGTAATCCCCGCCAAATCGGTCTTTGAGGAAGAGTGAGCTGCCACAGGCTTGAAGTTTTCCATCCGCCACAACGAGGATTCGATCACCAAGGATGTCCGCTTCTTCCATGTAGTGGGTCGAAAGGAGGACGGTTCTATTAGCTTTTTCGGCTTGAATCAGGTCCCACGTTGAACGGCGTGCCTCAATGTCCATTCCTGCAGTCGGTTCATCTGTATCGAAAAATGGAAAACAAAAAGTGAACATCATCGAAAATTCGATATTGCGCTCAGAATGCAAATTCGAATCCAAGTCGAAAATTCGATGAAATCATGATGGTGACAATTGCTAAAAAATCCATACCAAGCAGAACGACTTTATTTCCGGCTGAGAAAGCTATTCCAACACAGAGCTTCCGCTTCATTCCGCCACTGAGCGTCTTGGCCTGCGCCTTCCTTTTGTCCTCCAGATTGAGAACTTGAAGCATTCGATCAATCTCTTGATGTGTTTCTTCTTTTCCATAACCTTTCAACTATGCATTTTATTTTAAAAACTGTTTGGGAACTCGAAAGTAGACAAAAATAATTTTGAATTTTGCTCGCACACTCTGCTGAATTTCACTCACCTTGCAATAGAACTTTAAATGTTCCTCCACTGTTAGCTCCAGAAAAAGGACATTATACTAAGGAAATTCAAGAAGCAAACGGTTCATTTAAATTAAAACAAGGTTAGAAAGTAGCATTTGTATTTTGATTGTTTACTTTTTGCGTACTTGTGGGCAAAGGCCGAGGCTGTGTCGAATATGCCTCATGTCGGTTTGAATGTCCATGGAATTTACTAACGCTGTTCCGCTTGTTGGTCGAATGAGACCGGTTAAAATTGACATTGTCGTTGTTTTTCCTAAAATTGAAGGTCAAAATTAAAGGTCAAAATTGAGGTCAAAGTTGACTCAATATGAGCTTATCATGTTTATTGCTATGGTTACCAGCGCCGTTGCATCCGAGAACAGAGGTCACTTGATTCTCGTACAGGTTTATGCTCAAATTATTCAAAGCGATTTTCGGCCCAAATATTTTTGTAAGACCACATATTTCTGTAAAGAAATGTACGAAATTATGCAGTTGAAGAGAGAAATGGTTTTGCAATTGACTTGGGCTTGCTTGAAAAGTATTTTAATTAAAGTGATTTTATTCAGGTTACCGATGCCTGCTTTTAGATTTGGTGGCGCCACCTCCACATTTTCATTGGGTTGAGCTTTAGATTTTGAGTACTCAAATTCCGACCTTAAATTTGAAGGTCCACTCGTCCCGTTTGGTTCGTCAGTTCCTCGAACTTCTCCAGTCCAGTACCATTTCTAGCCAATAAAAAACATTTACAAAATGGTAGTATCTGGCCATTTTGAAATACTTATCTGTGTAGATGCTGTATTTGGTTTGGTGCTTACAGTAAGTGGGAAATACCAAGGAAGTGGCACTCCAAAGTCACCAGGGAAAACGGCCTCGATATAAAAGGCGACGAGCATATACATGCATCCACAAGCCAGCAAACATGAACATGAGTCAAAGAAGTTAAATTCATTTTTGTCTGTAACGCCGTCCCAAATATTGTCCCATTGTAAGCCCACCTTCGAGACTTCACGCACCTCCGCTAACACCAACCCAATATTAATACCACACGTGGGAACGACAAGAGACGTTAAATATTTCCTTGCAAAAGACATCTCCATCATTTTGGAAGTCAAAGGCAGCCAAAATAAGTACGTGACGAAATAGCTGAATCCAGCTGCCATTGCACCACTCTCCTCTGAGTCATTCAAAATAAATACATTATTTAGTAATCCTTGTTTTACTGTCTTAATGTATACGGTAATGGGAAATGTTTTTTACCGGATGAAAAAATTGTCGAAAAGAAGAAGCAGAATCCAATTGCGGCTACAGAATGACACGCAAAGAGGGTGAAAAGCAAAATTGAATTTGAATATTGAAAAGGCGCTGCTTCATCAAATGAAATCTACAACAAAATTTGAATTTTAACCTTTCTGTAAAACTTGGCGCCAAAATTTAAGATTGGCAAGGCCGGCGCGCTGAGAAATTTTATGCACAAGTAGTAACGCCCGTCAAATGACGGGAAAATTGTTAGATCCACTATCATTAATGTTTTACAGCTACGTTATTGCTCCGTTTCACCAATCCTACATTTCTTTGCTTTAGTCTACTCTTAATCATCGCTATAAAATAATAGCCAGAGTAGTACCCATTTTTTAGCAAGAAGAATAGCCATTTTTCTTAGCAAGAAGAATAGCCATTTTTCTTAGCAAGAAGAGTAGCCATTTTTCTTAGCAAGAAGAGTAGCCATTTTTCTTAGCCAGAGTAATAGCCATTTTCCTAGCAAGAAGAATAGCCATTTTTCTTAGCAAGAAGAATAGCCATTTTTCTTAGCCTGACTGCGACCGTAACACTGTTGGATACGGATTTTATAGAAGGTCGAGATAGATATACTACTAGCAGCCTAAAATGTACCTTGAACATGATAACGATTAGCACGGAAGAAATGTTGAGAGTGATGAAACATTTGATGAACCAGCTCGTCCAATGAAGCCAATTTGACAGACCCATGATTTTCATAAACTCCTGAAACCACAAAACGTCGCAAAATCAAAGCTATGGTGAGATTTTTTTAAAAATTAGTTGCATGCTGCTTGTTGGTTTTGTTTTTGTTTGATTTAAATTTGAAATACCTTGAGCCTGGATGACTTTTCGTGGATGATGCTTTTTGTAATTGCCATGATGGGATAAACGTAGGACGAGACTACGACAAAACAAAGCATGCATTGCAAGAATATCATGGTGAATTCCTCGTCATATGCCGGATAGGGAAAACGCCGGAGTTGGAAGTCAAATCTCTCGAATTCTTCCCGTTGCGATGGGGACAACAGAAGCTTGCTAATTGTTGATTCAACCGCGTTTTGAATGTACAAAAATCCCTCTTCAAAATAACCTGGAAATTAAATGATGTGAAAGTTTTGCCATTTTTTCTTAAAAAACATTGCAGTTCCGTTTATCAATTTTTCATTTCTACGGTAAACCGGTTTACCGGGAAATCCTCCATAGTGACTGGATTGTGCCCGCGGTCCACTTTTTGCATAAGAAAACCAATCCACATCCTCCCACCAGCTTGGAACGCGACTCTACAATTTTACAATTATCAAAAGTTTTTATCCTACAGACCAAAAACAACAATCAAAAGTAATATTGGGATTTTTAGCTCCAAAAACTAAAGTTCAAAATTACCATTCGATCTTTTACTCCATCTTTGTAGTCCGTCCGTTGGATCTCGGGCAGTTTAATTGAATACTGGAACCAAAAAAATTTCAGTGTTGAAACTATACAGATCAAATGAAATGCCTTGAAAAAACTTGTTACAACTAATTACTTTAATATGTTTTGGAAAATCCGCGCCCTTTTTAATATTGTCAAAAATGATCCCCGCGAGAACAGGAGTCGTAGACTCGTTCCCATATCCCGAAAGTCCGATAACGCTGTTTTTGTATGATTTGACGAGCTCCCGCTCTTTTTCAAATCCTACAACTATAAATAAACAGAGAAAATATCTTAACAATTAACGGTGTACATTGATTTTGTTTTGAATTTTTGAATATTTGAATATTTGAATATTGGTTTTTGCCGCCCAATTTAAATTTGACCAATTTTGCGGGAAATTTAAAAACGTACATTTGTAATTGAGTCCATCTTTTTTGAAAAAATCTTGATTGAGCTGCTCTATGATCTGGTCGGTCAAATTATGAGATGGTGCGTAATATATCAGGTTGCACTTCTCCTTGACGATTGGTGGTGGATTTCCCTTGACGTGAAAAGGTGCGTATTCCGTCACATTTTTTATTTCATCGTAATCCGTAGTGAGACGGACGAACATGGCAAAGAAAGCAATCATCACAGGTGCTAGAATTTCCATCCCCGTTTCTATTTTATTCCGGGTATGAATTTTCCAATTCTTCCACAGTAAAAGTTTCAGCCCGTCCATTTTGATTTCAAAATTTCGGACCCAAACCGATTTTAAGACCAAATTCTAAATGTTCTTTTAGTAAACAAATTTCAATACAAAAATATCCCATGAACAACAACAACTGGAGTTAATTAAAACACCCCAAGTTCTGGTTTGAAATGGAATAAATTTAGTAAATTTCCATCTGCTTTAAAAAATTTGGCATGGAATGCCTTCATGACTTTTTGCGTTCACTCTATTTTTAGAATGTGTCACTCAAAATGACAGTAAAAATGTAGTGCGGATGCAAAACATATTACATATTACTCACGAGCTTCATGAATCATAAATTTTTTAAAGTAGTGCCACTGTGTTTGCATTATATACTTATGTTGACGCCGCTGAGTTGAGGCGAATACATAAATGAGTAATGAGCACTGGCTGTTTATTGCTGGAAATATCAAATATCAAATGTCTCATCCAAAACCAAAGCGCAATATAATATTTCACAAACCAAATTCATGAAATACAACAAATTCACGTTCACCATCCTTTGAAAACTGAAAACACACAGAACTGACCTTTTTCATGCAATTTTGTTCTTGTGCGATATTTAAGCAAGCCATTTTTTCATCAGGAAATTTCTGATTTAGTTTCACAAGCAAAGTGTCAAGAAACTCATTCCATTTTATGCGCTTTTATTTCATCTGGCCGTTAAATAGACATTGTCATAAAAACTGAAATACATTGATATGAGCCCGTGTTATGGCGCTACAGAACTACCTTTGAGCTTTGAGCTTTGAGCTTTGAGCTTTGAGCTATTGCAAAACCATTAAAACCACGAGTCGCGTTACATGCAGAATCCAGATTTAAAATTCAAATTGTTCGATTTTATCTGAAGTTCGGAAAGACCCTTTTTTCAAATTTCTTGTGAAGAAAGTGGCAATCAAATTTGATTTCCTCAGCAAAACCAGAAACACAGAAACATGAAAAGCCCACGATATGATTTGAGGGCCAAAATACCACAAGAGTTCAAACACGAGAAATCCACTGGCAACGCCAAAGCAACAGAAGCAAATGTAGATAAAGGACGAGAAGAAATTGGTTGTGAGTTTGAGTTCTTGGACGAATTCATAGCGAAATCGAAATGCACTTGATGTTTGATTTGTGTATCTGAGGGAATCCTTTTTTAAAATACGGGCATAAATTTCCAGATCCTGGTACCATTTGTAAATCCCGCTCTCCACACTCTTTTTGATCAGTTGGGGCAGCCAATATTGACCTTGAAGGTCAACGAATTTCCAGCCTAGTCTTACCGGTAGGATTTGACCTTCCTCTGCCATTGTGTTGAGCATGTACGGTTTTTTATTCTTTTCCCGCTGACGATACTCTTTCGGCGTGTCTTTAAAATCAAGGATTTTGTGAGCAAATTCGACATAAGCGGTTCGGTCACAGGATTGGACTTTTTTTTGGTACGGGAGTGCATCTTGGATGTTCCTGTAGTTGTTTCGATACTGATCAAGAATTCTGGTGACGTGCTTCAGGTTGTGACGAATGATGGCTGCCATTTCAGCTATTTTAGTGGTGTTGCCTTGAAAAGCCAAGTTTAGAATGGAAGGTTTGAGTAAGAGACGCATCGAGAGTTCCTGCTGATGAATCAGTTGAAATGAAGGGGCGTAATTATCCAAGTCGTCCGCAAGTGATGTTGTGTCTTTTTCTTTTGTTGGGTAGCGCCGAGCTGTGGAATAATCTTTGTGTATGGCAGAGTAGAAAGTGAAATTTTGATTGATTATTTGCTCAAAACTTTCAAGGAATTCTTTGCCAGACGGAGCTGTTACATCTGCAGGAGATTTTCAAAAAGTTCAAAGTTCAAAATTAGCTTCTAGCTTTCATTTGAAGTGTTTCTTAATTTCAAATGTTGAGTTACAAAAGACATTTATTAAAACTCACCAGACGTCACAATTCCTTTGGACCCAAAAATGCAAAAAGCAAAGGAAAAGAATGATTATTTTTCCCATAATTTTAATGTGGCATGTTTTGGGTTATTTAGTGGATTTTTTTTAAGTTTTACCTCTGTATCCGTTTGACGTTATGATGCTCATTAGACTCCATAGCAACATGACTGTGTTGAACGCCGTTTCACTTCGAAAAATTTGAAGTGGAGGCTCCTCATAGTTTTCCAGAATTGCCCGTAGTGGCAGCAAAATGATGCTCACTAGATGATTAAACTCGAATTTTGGAACATGTTGGTTTTCGTCTTCTACTTCGCGGTTACATCCTCCAAATTGAGCTCGGTTGAGTGGATCAGTTTTTCCAATTTTTCTCAAAAAATGGCGATAGCCGATCTTGAACATGGCCATAAAATCTTTGGACAAAATTATCAGCATTGCCAGGACAAACGCAAAGTAAATGGCACCTGGAAACAAGCACAAAAGACAAGACAAAAACTAGAATCAATTGAAAATCACAAACTGTACCAAAGTACGTGAGCTAAAAGAATACGCCTCGCGAATTAGCAGCTATCTGTGCTGTGGGACTGCAATTTCTACAAATAAAAACATTCTATGACATAAATAATACAAGCTCACCCAGCCAGCACCACGCGTCGGATGTGAAGGGTGAAATGAAAATGTCCAAAGATGCAACCTCTTTGACGCCTCCGCAGGAGAAGAAGACGAGACCCGAAACATGAATCAGAATAAATTCCGGCTCCCAAATTTCGCTAACGGTCGCCTCCGTGTTGATAAACGGATAGTCTTGAATGTGAGAAGTGGATTTGCCCCCTGGCGGAATGATGGTGATGTTCGGAAACTTTTCCAATAAGAATTCCACAATGATTTTCATCCGAGTAGTTTGCCGGAAAAAATTGTCTAGTTTTTTATGCTTTTTTAAATTGTTCCTCATTTTGCTTTTAACTCTGAGCAAAAAGCTGAGAAATTCCTGATTTTCCAGTCGCGGAACTATACGAAGGAAACTCGTTTGAAATTTTAAAAGACTTAAACCGTCCAAATGTTCCATTGTAAATTTTCCATGGCTACTGCCGATCTCAGCGATGCACTCCGGTCCAGTTGGATCTTTGAGTTCTTTTAGCCACGGTGGGAAAATGAGACCTACGAGTGTGTCACCTGGAATTCCAAGTCGCACCCTTTTCCAGGTTGAAGATCCGTATTTGTTCTTGTTCTTGGGCCCAGATGAATATTTTAACACTGTGAAACTAATGTGATGAACATCGCCCAAAGCTCTTTTCTCTTTCAGGCTCGTTGTTTGACCGGCAAAATGAAAGAGGTTCTCGTAACGAAGTTTAACGACGTCAACGAAGGGCGGACTTATTAAGTAATTGAGATAGATGACTCTGGTTGTGCTGGAGAAATAACTGACAATTTTTGGAACCAACCCCACGAAAGAGCTAAACGCCACGTCCAATTCACCGTAAAATTTCCATCTTGAGATTCGCGGATTTGGTCGAATCACTGGAAATGGATCTGGATGAAGTGAGACGATTGAATAGCAAAAAAATGGCGTTGAGGTGGGAATAACATGGCGGACGGAGGATGAAGTCACTTTCTCAATTTTCGTGCACATTTTAAACACTTTTGTATATAATGATGCCCATATACTGTCAGCGTTTGGTTTGAAAATCAGCAGTGGCTTCAATTTTGAGTAGTCCGACAACTCAAAATCCACGTGATGTGGAGAAAGAACTAGAAGAATTAGACATCGATCGAATACTTGAAGATGGGAGCTCAGATCAGCAGTTTCGAAATACACTGGAGGAAATTTTCGGGATGATTCAGCTGGAAAAAATAAAATGGAGGCTGAAAAACAGAAAATCAAAAGTAAATTCTTCATTTCGAAAAATTCCACAATGCTGAAAAGAATACTGAAAGAAAAGTTATGCCACAATTTTCTGTTCGTTTTTTTACCGTTCGTGACTTAATTTTCAATTTCATGTCAAATGTCAAGGTTTAGTCTAGCCTACATTTGTACATTTGAAACATTGACGAATTTTTTATAATGGATTAAATCGTTAATAATTGAAAAATACTTTGAGCGTGGCTTTTATAATACAAATGCTTTTATTTTTTATTTTTGCATAACAATTGATTAGGATCAAAAAATCAATAATCAACATAATAAAACAAGACTCATAATAATATATTTTTTGTGTACTTTTTAAGAATCATAATTTTTAATTATTATCAGTCGAATTTTCTGAGGAGCTTTGATTTTCATGACTTTTCACATGTTGACGAAGATTTCTCTCCCGTATAAATGTTTTTGAGCATCCTGGAAAATCACATTGAAAATTACCCGGTGTTTTAGTCTTTGTATTAGCTTTCTTCTTGGATTGTGAAGGCTTTGGAGATTTCCTCTTGATGTTTTTAATTTTCTTCTCCTTTTCCTTTTCATCTGGAACATTATTATCATTGCTTTTTCTCTTACTTTCTTCTTCTTTTTTATGAGCCGCCACGTGTTTCTTGAATATCTTAAGAATTGAAAAATTTTCCCCACAAAAAGTACATGGAAATAATTCACCACTCTCTTGACATTTCTGTTCATGTTTTCGAGCAGACTCAGCTCGAAAGAATTTCACAGAACAACGAGAACAGCCAAAAGGTTTGAGTCCTTGGTGTTTCGCCATGTGTGCTTTGTACGCACCACTTTTCAAGTAGATTTTATCACACACGCCACAAACAAATGTTTTTGCTTTCCATTCTATTTGACCCAGTGCTTTTCTCAATTTGGGGTCAACTTGAAGGGTGAGGGTGGACGGATCTCCCCGGGTCTCACAGTGCAAAGAGAGGACGTGGTCAGTCAGGGATTTGAAGTGTTTGAATGCAGCGTCACAGAGAACTTGAGGACATTTGTGAGGTTTGAGGTTTGAGTGGCTCGCTTCGTGTGCAGCTCGGTTCTTTTGAGCATGGAATGATTTTTCACAGCCGTCAAAACTACATTTGAATTTAGCTTTCGTTTCTTCATGTTTTCGGAGGTGACGTTTGTAGTTGGCGCTGCTGTTGTAAGTTTTTCCACAGGAGGGATGAGAACACGTCCAAATTGTGTTTGATGCCTCATCTTCATGCTTTTGCATATGAACTCTGAGATTTTGACTCGTTTGCAGATGAGCTCCACAAACTGTGCAGAGGAAATCTTGATACGATTCTTGATGACGCGTCTCGTGACTTCGGAGATATTTTAACTTGTCAAAGGATTTGGTGCACGGAGGAAAACCACAAATGTAGAATTTGGAGCCAAATTCCTCCTCATGACTTTTTTTCATGTGGATTTCATAAGCACAACTTTGGACGAAGGGAGCAAGTCTTTTACAACTCCGGACACAGGCGGATGGACACTTGATTTTAAAATCATCACTGTTAGTCGACATCAAATGGGATCTCAAATAAATTTGATTGCTGAAGGATTTTGAACAGCCAGGACAAACAAGAGATGAATTTGTAGAGACGAAAGCAGGATTAAGATGAGCAAAGGAGGAAAGTGGAGGGATTTTTTGTCTCTGTCGTTTTCTCCAATCTTCTGGATCAAATTCTTTTTGTGGCTCCAGTTCATTTTTAGTCTGTGGACAAAATTCACACCTGGTGATTCCACTTTCAGATTCGGGTTTATCCACACAATTTCCATCTAAATTTACACAGTTGTGGTGGTCATCATCATTATCATTATCATCATAATTATCACTATCAAAATGAGGAGAAAATGAATTGGAATCCTCCTCATCAACTTTTTCATTTGCATTTGAGTCGGTTGTCTTTTTATTCTTGTTCTTGGTCTTGTGATGAAGATGAACGAGGAAATTGTGGAGCTGGGAAAATTCCATTGAACATTCTTTACACGTGACATTCACTTTATTGTCAATCTCCAACAACCTACACAAAACATATAAATTTACACCATTAAAATAAATAATAAATAATAAAGTATGCTCATTATAATAGTAATTCATTAATATCAGCAACGATAAAAGTGCATTACATTTTTCTATGCTGACTTTCATCCACAGAATCTTGTGGTTTCAACTCTGACCGGATGAGGTGGATTTCAATTGAATCAGAATAATTGCATCTTGACACATTTTCCTTGCCGTCAACTTTGTCATTGACTCCCATTGACACGAACTTTGACATGGTCAATATGCACCTAAGAAAACACAAAATACACAATATACACATCAAATTAGAAATGAAAAACAATATGAATTTTATGAATGACTTTATGAAGTGATAAAAATAAGTATGAAAAACACGTGGTGAATAGAAAATTACCTTAAATGAAGAGTTTTTACTGCAAACCATCAAAATAAGGTTGATCAAAAAACCAGTAATAAATATTTAACAGTTCACAAAATGAATTAAGTAAGTACAAAATTTTAATAAAATTCTGAAATCAGAATCGTGTCTGGATTTTCATATTTATCAAGGGCTTCGTCTTTCCTCTCTCTCAACTCAAATGTTACTCAAATACAAAAGCGAGCATGAAAAATATACTTTTTTCTCCTTCATTAATTTTACTCTTAACTCACTTTAATTAAGTGTGTCTAATTATTACTGTTAAAATACACTTTTTACACATGCTTCTTCATTTATTTTACATGTAAATATTTTTCACTGATGATGCACTCATATTCACAATTTATCACTGGTTTTAAAGGCTAATTTTTATTTGTGTTATTTTTTGGATCCGTGTGTAAATTATGAATTATAGTTCAATCGTGATTTAAACCATTTATTCATACTAAACCTTTCTAAGTGTAAGTACTTAAATGAGATGACAAGATGTAAATATTTCATTGAGCTTTGAAATCTCTGTTTATTTCAATCTTTTACATAGTTGAAAACTAACATTATTGCACTTTTTTAAGATTCAAAACAATTTATAACGTATAATTTTATATTTCATAATACCTTTTTTACATTTGAGAAATCTATATAAATAACTATATACATTAAGATAACGCGATTATGCATCAGACTAAGTTCTTAATATTGCATAAACTTTTGAGCACTCGACAATCGAATAAACTTACTTAATAATTTATATAATAAACGAGAGTGTAAGTAAAAATATTGATATCACAAATATGCGAATATTCAACAACAACAACAATAACAAATTTAAAACTACTCTTGACGAACAATTGTGCTCAGACTCAATAACAAAATGAGCAATAATTGTCTTTTGATTATTTATAAGAATTATTGATAAATGATAAATAATATTATGACTTTGTAAATATAATATTGCACTGGTGTTTCTTCATTAAATATCTTATATATTTTTTAACATTCAACTGTGGCCAAAGGCAGAGAAAGGATCGGTGATAAAGTTGCAATCAATCCTGTTTAAAAGTAACAAAAATTTAAGGGTATTTTGATTTCTTCATTTGCAAAAGTAAGTAAGTAAAAAAAGTGTACATTTTTAAACATGGAAAAGTATTTTGACTCACTCTTTTTCTCACTCGCGGTGACTCTCTCATCAAAATCCACATAAACTCTAAAATTCGGTGTTCGTTCTTCATCCTTCATAAGTCGGGATAAGGCAAAGGCTCCGATTTTTGTGATTACGGGTAATTTATCTCGATCCCCACAAAATGAAGCTGCAGCTCGCAGTATAATTTTCAGCGTGTGTAATTCTACGAGAAAAAAATATTATTATTAATTTTATATTATGAACAATCGATTTATTTGATGAAGTGTAAAATATATATTATGTGATATCATAATAAAATAAATTATTTACGTGGTAAATCTGCGATTGATAAATTCTTCTTGTGTTTATCAATGGCTCTTTTGATATTCTGGTCATCTGCAGAAGAAGAACTCGTCCGCTGGAGCTTCTCAATTCTCAACTTATCCAGACCACAAAGAGCTCCGTCCAAATTCCCTCGACTTGTGTCCATATTAATTTCCAGCTCAAGTTGTTCAAGTCCTCGCCACAGTTTGAAACAAGTGGGTAAAATCAAGACAATGTCCGAGAGATCATTATGAAGTTTGAGCACTTTTAAACCTGGGAATAATCCGTTTATCCGCCGCAAACATTCGAGCACGGTGAATCCGTAGAGACGAAGACTGACAACTCGAGGAAAAGAAACACCCGATTTGAAGACGGTGGGTGGAAAATATTTCTCAAAAAAACCCATGGGCGAAGTTCCAGAACAAAAACGAGTGTGCCAATATTTTGAGTTGATAAAATCCACTGCAATTTCCACACTCGTCAATTTTGGGAATTTTGAGACAATGTTAAAACCAGGAGGAAGAAATGAACTTTGATGATGATCTTCTCTGTCTTGATATTTTCCTCCGTATTTTTTCTCCTCCCTTCTTTTGATGTTCAGATTAAATTGAATGGAGACGAGGTTTTTTAGACGAGGGATTTCAAGTTCTTGGGCGTTCGCAGGTTCCAGTTTGATCTTCTTGAGACTGAGTTCATTTCTGTGGAGGATTTTGGAGATTCTTTGCACACAAAAGGCACGCGTGCTCGGTTTACAGTTGAGGAAAAAGGTGCGAGTGTCCAGCTCCTCGAGGAAATTCCACCGCTTTTGTCTGGATAAAATTGTGAGATCCTGGAGAAAAGCGCGAGCTCCTGGTTCTCGCTGAGTGTAAAAATCCCTCCGAATGTAAAAAGAACGGACGACAAATAATGGCTCATTCTCTGTGGAAGAAGTTGTAGGAATTTCGTCATTATCATTTTGATTGAGTTGCCCCGACTTCTTCATCTCCTCAGTTAATTTCTCCACATCCGCAAGACAGTGGAAAGGCAGCCCATACAAACTCTGGAGATTTGGAGCCATTTCAATTATATTCATGATCAAAGCTGTGGCAAATCGGAGTTTGGAGTGAATCAGTCTTAATGTTTTCAACTTAGAGAGTTTCCATTTTAATTGAGGAGCAAAACGAGTTTCCCCCTTCCACAAATTCCCGTTATTCACAGAACAATACTCGAGCTGCGTCAGATGTTTGCAGATGAATTCCAGAAGAACTTGTGGTTGAATCTCATTGTCTGTGGAGTAGAGACTTCGACCGAAGGAGAAATGAGTGACGGACGATTCAATGAAATCTCCTAAAATATCTTGAGTGTATCTGGAAAATATGTCAAAATCACGAAGATCGAGCCAAACCCGTTTCTTTGCTGTTGCTTCCAACTTCTCTTTGATCTCATTAAATGTTAAATTGTATTTTGTGGGCGGAAGAGAAAGTCCAATTTGCTCGTGAATGATGAATAAACTCGAGTTTTCCCAATCTCCCCTACAAATTCAATATTAATATAAAATATATTATGAAATATCCACACACACAGAAATATGTAATTTCACAGTTTCAATAATAATTGTTGGACATTTTTACACTACAAAAATTAAGTACCTGTCGTCATGGAGACGTATAAAAAATTTAACTTTGTCCTCATGCTCTTCATCATACCAAAACTTCTTTGCGATTGCACAATTATTCAAGTCCCAATCAGAAGTACCAAAATTAGCTCGTAAAACCTACAAAAAAAAACATGATAATAATTTTTTACGAGTTTTCTTACAAAATATGAAAATAATAATGCATACTTTGTTAATTTATGTATAAACTTAAAATTACCTCTGATATATTATCATCATTTTCAGACATGGGACTTGTTGTTATCATCTCTTCGTCTTCATCTTCTGATTCATTCCTCAGCCTTGACTTTTTATCACATGGACTCAGCGATCGCAGATCGTAGTTCTTGTGATTTTGTCTCTTTCTTTTGTCTTTGGAAGTTGAGGGTGAGGAAGATTTGTTGCTGAAAGGTGATTGAGATGAAGTGACTTGAGCTTCTTTTATTTTGAGACTGCTTTCCGGAATCATCAACTAAATAAATAACAAATAAAAACAACAGATTGTTTTTAACATGGTTAAGAATATGATGAAAATAATAATTATTTATTGTGAATTATGATGACAATTTTACTTGATGCATTTCTTCATCGGTCACTTCTCCCTCTTCGTCTTCATCCCATTTTCCTTTTGTACTTGTTGGTCCTGTTGCATCCAGACTAGTCTCTCCGTTTCTAAATTTAATTACACATACATTTTATTCAATTATTGTTAATGTGAATCATTTTATGTAGGTAAAGACAAAGCATTTGGAATAAGGAAAAATACAGACAGTGAACTAAAACAGAAAATATGTTCAAGTGTGTAAAAAGAGGAATGACGAGTGAACTAACATGGGACTCAGGGTTTCAGTCTTGATCTACGACAGCAAACAGCAAAAAGTACACACATAATAAAACATAAAGTTACAACAAACAACAAACTAAATTTTCATTTCTACTGTACATTTAAACAAATTGCACATTGACAATAAAATACTCGTATTAAATATTATTATGTTTCTTTTTTTTATTACCCAAAATGGTATGTTTTGTTTATTCCTAAATTCAAATTGCCGATGACCATCTGGAGAATAATTCAAAAATACTTGATTCCCATCTTCATCCTTCACAAATTATAGAGAGAAAAAACAATATGACACAATTTTAAAATGATGTTCCAATTAAAAATAAATACTACCTATTATGACATCTGTAAAAAGTAATATTACAGTGAGGTTGTTGTTGTTTACCGGTGCGTGTTGATTGTTGCACAACTCAAAAATCCGGTCTCTCTTCTCAATTTGCTTCCCCAAATTCCTAATGATTTGATTTCTCCTCTCGAGATTATTTCTGAGATCCATTTGTTTTAATTGTTCCTTCCTTATTTTTTCACGAAGAGATTCAATGCTATTTTCTTGGTCTTCCATCTCCTCCACAAACTTTCAAAAGTATCACAATAATAATTATTAGATTTAAATATATATATATATGTTGAATATAGGAAATAATATTTGATGGTAGAATTTCCATAATAAATGAATCTGTGTTTTGTGTCTTCTTACTTTTGCAACTTGTTCTGTCAAGTTTTGATTATCTTTGTGAATTTCTTTCATCCCCTCAATTTGCACCAATTTCTCCTCAATTGTAGAAGACTGAATTATTGTTGATGTTGACATGAGATTTGAGCTCGTGT
>JAQGBH010001297.1:0-34411 GCA_034698265.1 Sminthurinus aureus | reverse complement strand
AATGTGCATTTGTATTTGTATTTATTTATTTTGGTTTTATCAAGTAGTATGCTGTACACACACATTTTATTATTAATCATCATTATTTAAGTATATAAGTGTGTGTGTGACAAAAATTAAAACCCTTGAATTTACACGAGTACTCTACCTACTAAACTTTTTAAAACAAATATTTCATTCATATCATAATATAATAATATACAGACTACAGTAATATATACACACGTATTTTAAATCATGTATAATGTAATATACATATTGACAATGAAAGATAAAAAAAACATTAGAGACTTGACACTGAGCGTATATAATATGTCTATATATACACACATTTATTTTGGTTTAGTTGTTGGTTATCTATAATTTAATAAAAAAAAAGCTATCTGTATGCCTAGACATGTCCATGGATGAATGCATAAAAATGAGTCTACTTACTCTGCTTCGTCCAGCAAATCTCTATCTTTTTTCTCTCTTTTTTATGTAGCTGTGTGATACAAAATTTTTGTGACTCACAGAACACAGACACACGAAAGAACGAGACCTTTTTATACACTTAAATGTATTACATGATGATGATTGAATTCCTTGTAGTTTATCAATGCACGTCCATTGATTATAAATTTGTATATATACTTACTTAAGTGTTAAAGATTATTATACGGAAACGTACAAAGTATTGGAGTAGATGAGAGAGAACTGTCTACGTATTTATATATATATATATATATAAGTATATCTGTATAAACTTATACACGTACTGCACATAGTATAAAAACACTTATAGCGTCAACGTAATAAATGATATTATGAATAATTAATTATTATATTATGGTTATGTTTCCCATTAGCCCATTACCCGTGTGTCCTAGAAAGAGACAGATAGGATGAGAAACAGAAAGAGATAGAGAGTAGAGAGAGAGAGAGAAAATCATGTTCTTGTAATCAATTTTTGATAGCGCATTAACCATAAATCATATATTATTATTGCACTGCATCCATTTATTTTACATTAGTTACTATATTATTATTATATTATAAGATAATAATATAATAACTATATTCATAATATATTTCATACGTCTTCGCTCTCCACCATTTAAATAAGTAACTATTCATCTTGTTACAGTAATAAATTAGTTGTCCGATAATGTATTATTATAATACAAAGTTTATGTACTATCAAGTCATTATATATATATTTTACTTTGTGTGAATGGATAATTTTTTGGTAAATAATATTAATTTCTTTTGTCTTCTTTTTGTTTTGTTCTTTAGAAAACGAAAATCATCAGGACCGAAAGGAAAATCAAGTGAAAAATGGAGTGGGAAATGGGATTGGCTGTTTTAGGTGTTGTAGCAGTGACTGCAGCAGCCGTTTACTTGGTTTCTGTTATGGGTATTAAAGAGAAAAGTTTTGAAGAAGCAATTGCAGAACAAAAGAAGAGATCCGAAGATCTTCTTGGACGGAAAGAGTCAAAGAAGAAAGCACCAGTCAAGGACAAGAGTAAGAAACAAAAGAAAGCTAAAGAAAAGGAGAAGCATCAAGTACCAGCTTCATATAATGTGGGAGAAGTTGATGAACTTGATAATCAAACATCCCATCATCATCAAGGAGAGGGAATCAAACATCATGTGGAAATTGATCCAGAACCTGAGATTTTAGATGACGATATTATTTCTGTAAGAAACTTTACTAAAATGTTTTATTTTTATTTATTGATTTATTTTGTATTGATAAGAGATAACAGATAAGATTATCATTGCTTAAACTACATATATATATTATATATAATTTTTTTCATCGTACCACATACAACTCTTCATCTTTAGCTTCGTATTATTACATTACTATACTATATATTCCTATTTACTACATATCACTAATAAAATTATGTTTTCTCTATATGGACTTTATATTGTTTTTATTCAAAAATTTGTAGGAAAGTCGTCGTGCATCAGTTGTCCGTATGAAGGACGTAATAAAACCTATTTTAGTTAATAAAGAAGAACATTCTCCTGTCGTGGAACAGGATGATACAGTTGAACCAGCAAATCATTTTGAAGTAATACATCCAAAAGATGATTTGGAATTAAAGAAACATGTCAATGTTTATGATGATTCACCACCACCAAGCCCACCTCCACCTTTACCTCAAAGAAATTTAAAGAAAAGTAACCACAAGAAACACCACCAGCAACAACCGCAGCAGCAAGTTCAGGAAGAACTCGGAAATGGTGATTCTCCTTCTTCTGAAACCAATGTGTCTGGTTACTATGAAAATATACCAGTTGTAATTGACGAACAATTACAATTTACTGATGCTGGACAAGGAGACATTCTAAAAGGAGGAGACGGTATTAGAAACCGAAAGACTAAACAACGAGGAGAACAACAAGATCAATTAACTGGAGCTAAATTAGAAAGTACTATTGAAAAAGTTTCCCTTTCTAGTTCAGAAATTCAAAACTTAATTGACATCCTCCTCAATAAACAACATGCTGGAGACTCTGAATGGATTAATGTAAGTAATACATAAGTTGTATATTTTACAAGATTTTATTTGCTGTTCAACATTTAATATTATACTTCTTTTTTTTAAGTTGTAAAATATGTTAAATTGAAATTTTCGGGTTTATGAAAAAGTTTTTAAAAAAACTACCTTTTCATTTTATTTGTTGATTATTATTAAATTATTATAGTTGTTTTGAACAACTACATGAACTTACTTTTATGTATATTGTATTGATTTGCTTTTCATGTTTTATTTTTAAAACTATCATTCACAGAAAGGAAAAAGTGATAGTGTTGGTAATTTGAAGAAACAATTAGTTGAACGAGAACGGCAGCTCAATGAAGAACAAGTGACTGTACAGACACTTCAGAGCAAACTCAAGGAACTTCGTTTTGAATTTACAGCAGAAAAAACAAAATTCGCTCAAATTCGTAGACAGTTGGAAGATGCAAGTAATCAAAAGATGCAAGATGTTCAACAACTCCAAAATCAGCTTGCACGCATCCGTCAAGAAGCTGGTGTAGAAAAACAACAACTTCAACAAAAGCTACAACAAGTAAAATCAAAATTTTATATCATCTTACTTATTTAAATGATACAATACTGTATAATAATATTGTACTATTTTGATAAATAACATTAAATAAGTACTTACTAACTGTATAAAATACAATGTTTCTATCAAGTGCACAATTACTTTTAAAATAATGTGAAAAAAAGTTGTTTTCTTAAATATTAGCGTATTACAACAGCAAAAAAAAATCATCAATTTCTTTCTTTTTCTTTTTTTTTTTTTAACTTGGTTACTCTTGTAGATGCAGATTAGTCTTAATGCTTTGAGAGATGAAAATGCTGCAGTTAAAAGTGCTTTAAATGTTGAACAAAGCAACCGTGGAAAAGCGGATAGTCTTGAACGGGAAGCAGAAGCACTTCGTACACAATGCGGTCATTTAGAAAATCAATTGAAGGCAGCTTTCCAATCTAATCAAGAATTAAGTAACCAAAGTAGAAATTTACAAGAACATTTAAGAGTTTTAGAAGAGAGAAAAAAACAAGAAGAGCATAATATTCATGCTCAATATACCCAACAAATCCAAGATAGGGAAGCTCATTTAGTAAGTGAAATCAAGAAATTCCAAGATTTATTAGCAGAAGGTGAAAAGGAACGAATTTCTTTACGACAACAAAATACAGGTCTACAAAATTCTATAAGAAACTCTCAAGAACAAGCTGTTACCCTTGATGAAGTAACCAAAAAAATGGAGGTACTTTTAATAACAATAAATTATTTTTTTTGGCATTTTAAATATTTTGAAGGACAACAAAAATGTATTATAATTTATAACATTTAAAAAATATTTTTAACTTATTGAAATACTAGTATATTATTGTCAATAAATGAAATCATCCATTGTTTTAATGTTTTTTTTATAGGAACTTCGTGAAGCAGAGAAAAATCATAAAAATCTACTTGAAGACTCAGTCAATCAAGTTACATCTCTTAAAAATCAATTACAAGGAAGTGATTCAAAATTAAAATCATTAGAAGAAGAACGTAAAAATTTATTGGATCAAATATCAACTTTGAATGAAAAAACAGTGGCTGCAGAAAAAGAACGAGAAAAATTAAATGGTGATATTCAAAGTGCTGACCAAGAAGCAGCCAATGCTAATAAATCTCGATTAGCAGAATTAGAAAAAACGTAAGCACCCTACTTATATATGAGAGTGCTTCTTGATTCTCAAAATATTTGAATTCATCAATGTTTGACATTAAAATCTAAAGTATCTACATTTTATGCATTCATACCATAATAATAATATGTATAGTCATCAGTCATCATTTTAATTTCTATTTCCTTTCTTATTTAAATAGGTTAAGCGAGAAAGAGGGACAAATAACAGAATTGAATAAAACTAGTTCACAATACAAAGTTGATATTGAAAATTCATTACAAGATTTGAAAAATCAACGAGAGAAAAATGACGAACTCCGACTAAAAAACACTAAATTAATGGATACCCTTAGTGTTACAGAAAAGAATTTAGAAGTTCGTGTCACACAATGTGAATTACTAGTCCAGGAAGAACGTACTAAAGCTGAAACAGCAGTTAAATCAACTCTTCTCAAATATTTCCCTAAATCCGATTTAGTAAGTACTGAATTTGCTTTAATATATATTTAAAGTTTAACAAATTACAACAAATATATTACAATAAAAAAATAATTCTTTCCTTCAAATCTTATTATCTCAAGTAAAATTTTATATATAAAATATAACAGTCCTGTGCATTAGTTATAATCTAATCATTCTCTTTCCAGTCTAATCCTGATTGGATAGATACTTTTTCTAAAAGTATTCAAGAAGAAATGAATAAAGCACAACCCAATAGTGCCAATAATGATTCCAAACTTTCCTTAGAAGTTAACTCGAGACTTCAAGAAGAGGTTACGCATTACCAAAATGTTCTGTCAAGTACAGTAAGTATTTTTCATTTTCAATGTATATAATGTATAATGTATCTATTTTACACTGTATAAATTGAAGTAACACCTACATAATATTTCGAAATAAGAATTATGTTATGGTTAATGTTACCACTTGTAAATTTTGTGTGTGATAAAAGTAGTACATTATGTCATCAAAAATCAAGTTGAATTGAAAATATCTTAAGAAAACAAACTAAATGTGTGGTGAATTGGATGACTAATACATTTTGCTTTAAAAGTGGGCTACACATAAGAAATTTAAGGGCTTTAAATCGGTATTGGAAATGGATTTTGGAATTTTTTGTTTTATACATATTAAATTACAGGAGACTTTATTAAGTAACCTTCAATCTAGTATTGAAAAAGAGGAAAGGAAATGGCATCAAAAACTCCAACAAAAAGACGCGGAACTGCAAGCAGCATTAGGACAATCGCCGTCTGTTAATGTAATTAAAAGTTAACTTTTAGTGGACATTTCGCTTTGTTTCATCATTAACAGAATCCTGCTTTTGTGATTGTAGAATTTCTTTGTAAATTGGTTCTGTCAATTTGCTTTGTTCTATGTGTTTTATAAATTATAAAATTCGTTTCTCTTTATGTGTTGATCAAGTTTACAATACGTCTGGGTTTTGTTTTTCTTAGCCATAAGCTAATGAAAATGTATTTCAAAATTTGGAATTGTATAATATTATGTATAGTGAATAGTTGAAACCCAGACATTTGTTTTTGTTACACTATTAATATTGATACAACTTTTTCTGCTTAATGTGTGCATGTGCTATTCAATATTTATTTGTACATAGCATTAATAGTATTATATATCTAAGTATTTTAAGTGCTTGGTTGTAGGTGCATGTATATTATTTTGTTTAATCATATTGTAGATTACATGGCATCTGTAAAATTACAGTTTTGCTGTAAGTAATCTTATACACCTTATGGTCGTTTGCATGGGTAATTCAACTAAATTCTGTGATAGTGATAGAAAGTAGTAATACCGTAAAAGACCAAATAGTAGACCTGGTCTACTATTTGAAGCTTTGGTATGTACGTAATGCTGAAGCCCATAAGGGGCGTACTATTTGAAGCTGGCTTACTATTTGGTCTTTTACGGTAGGTATATATGAGTGTATGTTAATTCATAATTTATATCGTCTCCTTTTTTTCCTTTTTATTGTTGCAAACTCATTTTCCAGTCTAATTTTTACAAGTTAGATAGTATTAAAGAAGCATTGTATGTTAGTTTTTTTTGTCAATTTTCTAATAGCCTAATTATTTTTTAATGTAATGAATAATGTTTTAAACTTTAGTTTAATTAAATTATGTTAATTGTTCTATATATGCTTAATTTCTAGGTTGATTTGAAAACGCAGTTAGATGGAGAACGAGAAGAAAAGTCTGTTCTTTTAGAAAGGTGCTCTGTAAGTAAACAAATTATTTTGTGCAAAATTATGTTATTATAAATACATCATCTATTTTTGGTTTACTTGGTGTTTAAATTTAGTTCTTGGACATTGATTTGATTTTTTGTCATTTAATAGGAATTAGAAAACAACATTCAAAATCTAAAAAAACAACTTGAGCAAGTTGATACGTTACGAAATCAATTAGAAAAACTTGAGGAAGAAGTGAGGCAAGAACGTCAAGTAGGAACTGAGCTTTCGACTGAGAAATCGAGATTAGAGTCTGAGGTGATAAAACATCAAGAATCTTACAAAGTCGAGCAGACACGAGTTACTCAGCTCCAAACTGAATTAGAAACCCTGAGGGTTAGTTCATCAATATTTTACTAAAATGTTGTATACATAGTATGTATAAAAAATGTGTAATAATATTTTATGCCGTAAAATCCCTCAATGTGTGTATTGCGAAATTTTAAATTGGTTTTCTTTCTTTTTATAATGTAAATTTTTTTTTGTAGAAACAAGTATCTTCAGATGATTCAGTAAATTCATCTATCATTTCCTCAAATGGTGTTGTGAATGGAAAGTCTGTGGACAGTTCAGAGGTAAGCATATAATTCATTTGTCTTTTTAGAAATGTTTATTGTACGATGTAAGTTTTTTTTTCAAATGTAGGGACATATACAAACTTTAGTTTTTTTGTGCATTATGACTTTTATCTGCTACGAAAGGGGTTTCTATAATATTATCTATCTTCCATGTTTTTGTACTATAATAGTATGATTGCATGGTTCTTTTAAATAACAATAATTGTAACAGAAACAATATTAAATTTAGTTGAATGTATTATGATTCTCTATAGAGATTAATGTAATATTCATATATCCTAATGATATTCGCAGCCTGTAGTGAAAACAACTTCATCTCCTCAGCATGCTTCTAGTTCAACAGCTACATCTCCACCCGTTACACCAAATGCTACTAACGCTGACCTTCCCATTACTTCTTCCAAGGATAAAGACACTAAAGAAAAGAAAAAGAAAAAGGTATTAGCCAACGTTTTTCCGGGTAGATTTCTTGGTAGATCCTAAAAACATAGGATGACCATTGTTTTCATTCGTTTTAATTATTTGGTTTCCATTTTTTAAACAAATTTTTTTCTTTTCTTTTTTTTTGAAACTGGATTTTTTAAGCTCCTTTTTGTTATTGACTTCCAAAATATTGACACATATCATAGTACCTTAATTTAGTATTTTATAAATCAATCCGTACTCCAAGCAGTCCAAAACTTTCCATCGTTTTAATTCTCTCTCTTTTACCTCCTTAAAAAGTATATCACCCATATTATATATATGTTGTGTAACTATATAATATATGCGCCTCCTATGTATAACATAATTGGTAAACTTAAGAAAATTAGAATGATTTTAAGCAAACTAATGCTAAACATGAAATTCGTATAAAACTATCGACTTATTCGATTATTTTATTGATGAAGTTGACAATTGACAATCAGTTAGTTAAATATTAAGCTTTTATATTGAATGACCATGATTTTAGTATATTGTTTTAAGATTTACAAGTAAAAGTATGTATCTAACAATAATTACGTATACATTACTGTGTGCGTTTAACCAGCTATAGCTAGTAGCTAGTAGAATTTGTTTTAGAAATACATAGAAAGCTCTAATCTCTAATGTAGTAGTAATACGTAACATCCATTTAAGTTTGACCATGGTTAGTTTGTCAAATATATATATATATATTTACCTTTTGTAGAATATAACAGTCAGGATTATAATATTTACTGGTGTTACAACCACATAATATAGTTTGAAAATAGTAATAACAATATTTTAGCGCGTAACATGTTATGAAATTTTGTTAGTGGTCCGTTTGCAGTATATTATATATCCACAAAGTTTTATAAATAAAGGCTGGTTCAATTCATGACTAGGTAGCTGTGTTAGAGTAGTTATTATTTCATGCAGTTTCGTACAGTTTGTATTGAATTTTATATTAGTAAAAACAGATTCACTGAAAATTCCATTGACTGAATTAGTATACTCATACACGTCAGAGTGCCTCTATATAATAACATATTTATAATAGAAACGACTGCTCCATTTCGACGTTATATATATGTATGTACTTGGTTCATAAATTTCATACGGTTTCATCAATTCATTTAAATTTAAGCTCATTCATAGTCTGAGTGGCCAGTAAGGCAAATTTATGTTGTTGTACAACATGTCATTCAATGTCAATATTCCAAAAGAACAAAGGGAAACTGGATTCGTTAGTACTTTTTAATATTAGCTATAATGGTATATAAGATTTAAGTTATTTAGGAAGTTTATGTCACAACTGTTTAGATTAATGATTTCAAACTCGATAGAAATAAGGAAATTAAATAATGCAGTTACTTGTATTTGAAAACCCATTGCAGAACAAATATGAATGAAATGCAGTGTGTGAAGTGTGTACAAAAAAGGGAAAAGGGATACACGTATTTCTTCTGTTTTCTTGATGGTATTTTAAATAGTTATACAGGTTCTATAGAAGGATTTTTCTAAAACAAAAAAATTACAAATTGACTAGCTAAAATTACTAAAACTATAAACTTGCTTGTGTGTATTATTTATATATTATTATTTACTTTTTTTATTTTCATTCTAGTTTTGTTTAGAAAAAAAGATTATTGTTAGAAAATTTTATGTACGAATGGTCTCGTGATATGTTTGAATGTTTTTCAGAAAATCAAACGTGGATCTTTCTTTTCATTTTTTGAATTTGATATGGAATAAGGATGTTGATGGTGGTGGTCAAAAACTTTTGCATGGTTCATGGCAAGTTCAAGTCATCTTCTTCTGTTACTTAAATACATTGATGTTTGGGGTCGTTTGAAAAACTTTCCACAGCGTTTTTGTTTTTGTTTCTTTATAGTCAGTTGTCACAATGATAATATTACGTTCATAAATTTCGGGGATTCTTTCTTTCCTTTTAAAATTTTTCTTTTTTCTTGTTAGTATAAAATGTTTATAGTAGCAGTGACTGTTATATTATATATTATGCAGTACTTTGTCTTTTGAATTTTTCAAAAAGGAATATCACTGTGGTATGCTTGCAGAAAAAAAAATCGTTTATGTATATTTCTAGGATACATATTATTTTCTTTTAATTTTCATTGTATGTACTTGATACGTACATACAATGTTATCAAATTACTCTGTAGTGTTGCATGCATATCTTTTTTTGTTGCTTTTACAGTAACTGTACTGTTTATATTGACTTGGATGGGACTCTTTTAGACAAATTTTCTGTATCCTTTGTTGCGTTGGACTTTTTTTCAATGTTTCTTTTACTGCCACAATATGTGTGATATTGATGTATGAAACGTTCTGTACTCTGTAAACTAGACAGAAATTCTATAACATATTTTATTCTATTGTAGAATCTCTTTCTAGTCTCTGTTTTTTTCCCTCATGACTGTGTGTATAGATATATGACATTTTTTTTTCCATTTCATACTCAAAAATTCCTTGTCTTTTTATCTTTTTTTTTCTTCCTCTATGTAGTGGATGAGATAGAATTATTCAAGAATAATTTTAATAATCTTTTTTATTAGCGCGACTAATTATCTATTTACTTTTTCCGGTTTCTGAACTTGATTTTCTTCCATCTAAAGAACCTGGGTAGACCAAATCTACGTGTAATTAAAGGTAACTTTCAATTAGTGTACGCTGCAAACACACACACTCGCTAAAACACACAAAGTCAAATATTTGGGTGTTATGAAAGTTCTATTTTGTAAATTGTAATGTTCTTGTTAAAGGGTTTAATATTATAGTTAAGTACGTGTAAGGTAATTTTTACATGTATAAACGTTTTGTTAGTATATTTATAGTTGGGCTTTGTACAAATTATGTTGTTGTTATCAAGGTTTTTAAACATTTTAAGGGGAAAAAACATGGTAGAAGCGCATAGTTGGTACAATTTCCATTTCAGTAAACATTTTAGCTGTTTATATAATATATATATATGTATATATACGTGTGTATCATATATCTCGTGTCTTATTTGGGAGCTTGTTGGTCTTCATCTGTAATAGTAATCCAAATGTATAATATATCTTATACAGGGACGCATTTAATTGGATAAGCAATAAAAATAATGGTGCAATAGAATTGGATTTTACGTAAAATATGTCAACTTTAGAACATTTCGTGTTACGTTACGTGATTTGGCTTTAAAATATTCTGTATATCATTATTGTTGTACTGTTTAAGAAAATTTTTTTCATTTGTTTCAAAAAATTAGAGTCATTTTATGTCTGTTAAAGAGACAAACTTGTAACTCTCTTGAAACAATTTTAAACGGTAAACTTTGTTCGAAATGATCATATCTCATGTTTTTCCAAAGAGCTACAAATAAGTCGCCCTATAACTATAAAATATGCTGTAATTTTTTAGTTGTTATTTGTTATGTCATGGATCATAATGTATATGACACATGTTTCAGCGGAGGTATGATAAAAGCATTATGAATTGTTCTGCTTGGCTTTTTGTTACAAAAAAAAAACAAGTATTGAGCTTTTAATAAGATAAAAGTAGAAAGTAATACATAAAAATCATTAGCGTTGAGAACTTTCTCCAGTCTATAATATGTATGTATGTATCATATTTATATTATGTGGATACATGACGTGAGTGGATGCTTCACTAAACGCAAACGTTGTGCAATGACTATTTTATTGACATTTTAAAAATTGACTTTGTATCAAACCTAAAACGGACAATATTATATAGTATAAATAGATTTATGTATAGATTTCATTTAGAGGTGGCAATAAAATATGGTATAAACGTTATAATATGATGATAGTTTAACAAGCTTTTTGTAACAGTTGGGAAATGGGACTTTGCGGAGTACTGATGCTATAAACTATAATATTATAATATATATTAATTCATTTGTTTTTTATTTATTGAAGTTTTATATTTGTTTATTCTCAAAATATTTTTGGTTTGGTAGTAGTTTGTTGATGGTTTTATGGGTGTTTTTATTCTATTTTTTTTTATGTAAACACACAATTTGGTAGTACCACTATACTTTTGATATTACACAACATACCTAATGCTCTAATTTTAACAACAATCTTTTGTTTTCTTTCTTTTTAAACAATGATAATAATTTCATTTTTGGTTGTAAAAAAAGGTCTAACTAACTTTATGATTTTTTGGCTTTTGCTCAGGGTGCTTCGGCAAGAAAGGATAAGTAGAAAAAGACGACTTTGATGGAAAACTTCGTTAAAGGACTTTTGAGAAAGTCTCGGAAAAAAAGTATTCTTCTATAATATAACACATCTATCACTACTCTTTTTATTGGTTCTCCTCATCTTCTCTCTTCTATCTATCCATCTATCTATCTATCATTTCTATATCTATCCATCTATGTATCTCTCTGCTTCTCCTCTTTACAATATTTTGGGGAGCTGTTTTTCTCCTCTAACTATCATCTATAAAATATTATATAAATGATACAAACTAATGAATAGATTTTTTTCGTTCTCAAAAGTTTTATATATGATGTTATAGTATATATGCTATAATGAGAAAATATCTCATTTTAAGTTGTTAGTTTTCGTTATTTTTTTAAAAAAATATTTAGAGAAAACAAAAAAAGAATGTAGAAATATTTTGAATTTTGATATAAATTCATTTTTATGAACGTTGTATGAAAGAAATAATGCTATTAAACTATATATATATATATATGATATATGTATGTACAAGACGATGATGAACAGAAGACAAGACAACAACAGTACCCACAGAATAAATAACTTGAGGTGACGAGGGGAAGAGGAGTATATATATGAAGCATGTAAAAATCATATCCTTCTTCCTTTTGAAGCTTCAGAGACGACAAAAAGATATTAGTTTTTATTATCGATTTAGTTTAGAATACGATTTTATTTAAAATATATCCAAGTATTCAAAATCGCAACAAAATAAATTCATTATAACGTTTATATGGAACCATGTGCTGTACATGAATACCTATATATTGTAGTACTACTATAATAATAATTATTATTATTATGATTATTTACCACGACACCGAATATGTATGTGATTATAGAAATTTTTTGGTCCTGATAGTAATATGATATCGATTGAAAAGAAATGATTTATATAGTGTGTAAATATAATATTATATAGATGAAAAAATATACATATATATATATACCTTTACCAATCATTGTCATTGTAAAAAATACCTCTGCTACTACGACGCTTAATATACTACCCAATAATTATTCTAAAGAAGGCAGGAATTAGAAATTAGATCTATAATAAATAAAAGAAAAAACATACTAATACTGTTACACATAAAATATAAACACGATTTTTATTAGGTATAGAGAGTTTAATGTGTCTAGCTTCCGTTTAGAAAAAGCTAGCTCAGTGTCATACATTTACATGTATAATAATTAAAAAAATATACCAAATTTAAACCACAGTTATACCTTTTACAATCTATTGTTATGTTTGACAAAGTTAAAACTTTTAGCAGCCTAAAATATACATATTATTATTATTTAATATGATTAAAGAATAGAAATAAATAAAACTTTGAAAGTTGCATAAAATGAAAATATATATAAAATATATAAAAAATATTAAAATTAATTATTATAGTTGAAAAATATTACTATAGTACACTAACATGTACAATTTAACATTTAATAACGTATAATATTATGAATATTAAAAACAATTTACAATTAAAACTTGTACTGTACATAAAACGTAATGCATGTATAAATACACACAGTTATAGTTTTAATATCTGTAATTGTAGTCGCACAAAAAAAACTGAAAAAGTGGTGTGTGTAGGAAAAACTGATTGTTGTATTACATACATACTACTATCAAATTTATATTTACATATAATATGTGCATATAAATAAATATGTATAATATAATAATATTGTTCCATGAATACGTTAGAGCTCCAGTTTAATATGTATTACGAGTTTTTCATTATTTTGAGTAAATAAACTACTTCAGTTTGTTTTTCGTTATAATACATTTATAAGGAAATTTACAGTCGTATTTGCTATAAATTATAAAAGTCAAGATCGAATATTATATTATAGTGTGTATAAGTACTTAATGTATTATTGAAATTTCCAAAAACACATACTATCCGATTTAAACTTTTAAAAATATTGTTAAACACCTTTTCTATAGCATGTATATATTTACTCGTATGTTTGTTTCAATTTTGGTATTCTATAAAATATTATTGAAGTGATTTTGCAGACTCAAACGTGGATGTCAACTTTTATGAGTCAAAAACAAACGAAGGGGAAAAAATGTTAAAAAAACTTGAGGGCTTTCCTTTTCCAATCTCTATATAGAAAGGGAAAGACCGATTTTGACTTTGCAAAGCCTCTCTGTTAAAAACCAACCAAAAAGTACTATTTACACACATTATACACATGCATAAATAATAATATTGTAATGAAAAAATCTCATGATGAAAAAAACTATACTTGTCTACTGAATCATGATACACTTTATAGTTGTTCGTATGTAAGTATTAATCAAATTGTTATAACATATAATAATATTATTATGATTTATGATATATTATTTATAATATTTATTATAAACGTTTTAAGTGGTACATATGGTAAATCAATTTTTAGTATTGTATTATTTTAATTTACCACAAATTGTCCTAATTTATTATTCACAATATTAATATTGATGAATTATTTAAATTAATTCAAAGTGTGTAGTAAAACCATTCTATACATACTACATTAAACTATTGTTTGAAAAAAACTTGTAATGTTATATAACATATACATTATATACATGTATATACATACATCAAAACAGGTACTGTGGTTTATATTCAATAAATAAAAACATTCGGGTATAAAACTATTAAATGTACAGCATTCACTGTATAAAATGGAGTAACAAAAGCATGGGATTTTTTTCATACTTTCACCGTTCACTGCTTGTTTACTTTCACCACGTGTATGTAAGCGGACACTTTACTATACATACTACTAGTACATACTATACACTATAGTACTTTGCAAATTTTATTATCTCTTTAAATTTTATTATCGCCACTTCACTTTTGTTAGAGGAGACCTACTTTAGTTAAAATAAATAAAAACCATTTACTATATATGTGCATAAGTATCAACGCCTCATCACAATTTCTATTCATTTACATTTTAATAAAAAGCAAACGTGCTACACATGTGTTATGTGTATTTATGGCCAAGTATCAAGTATAAAGAAATGAGTTTGAATTTGAGTGAGGGAAGGAAAATCCGATGAAATGGGCGAGAATCGAGAATCACAAGAATGTGTACTTGAGACTTGAAACTGTTGCATTCAACATGTGTATAATTTTACCAGTTTCGGTTTTATTTTTTAATTCTATTTAGCCTCTACACAAAGTAAGTAGTAGGTGTTAGCAATATAGTTACCAGTTTAATGAGAATTTACACATACATACAATAACACAATATTTAAATGTCGAGAGTTATTTTGCCGTGTAGGAAAGGTTTTGATTTTATATTTTATACACACGACAAACGTACACAACGAGTTTTTATCCATAGCGTGTGTCTCTATAAGTTTTCTACTGTGCGTTTTGGATTTAATTATTATTTCTGCATTTTTGCTTACTTACACTTTAACTTTGTATGTAAGTATATAGGCTGTACGAGAAGTACGAAATAGTACAAGAAATAAGAAATGTCTGATGACTCTGATTGTGGACCCACGGACACAGATGGATTGTTTCCTGGAAAAAGTCATCAAAGTCTCAAGACAGCGACCAGTACCGAGAGTACTGATTTGAAAGATCCCGATGACCTGTTTGATCCTAATGAGAAATTGAATTTTGACTTGAAATTTTTTAGAAGATTTTGGAAAATTCAGGAGCTGCTTTTTGTCAAATTTGGTTCTCTGCCTTCAACTCTATTTATGACTGTAGTTCTCGTGACTCTATTAGAGGAGTATGCAGTCTATCAAGTTGGTTTGATTCCATCCGAATTTTATAAAGTATTAGGAGATAAAGACTTGAACCAATTTTGGAAGATTACGCTGTCTTCTGTTGGGATCATTGTTGGAATTTCTGCCGTAAATAATACATCATTTATATAAATTATTGTAACATTTTGAGCATTGATTACTGATACATATTTGTATGCTAAAAGTTTCAAGTGCACTCTGCGTTTCTGTACTATGTGTGCATAAAATCATGTCACAAATTTGTAAAATGAGGTTTTTTTAACTGTATTTTCTTTCAATTTTTATTACAGGCTAAAAGTGTTAGACAGTATTTATTAAAGCTTTTGACGGTGACCTGGAGGCAGATTTTGTGTAGTGCAATGCACAGTGCTTACTTTACTGATATTAGCTACTATCGTTTGAATGCATTAGATAAGAAAATTGACAATCCTGATCAAAGAATGACTCAAGATGTCGACAAATTTACAGCTACCTATTGTGAAATTCTACCTCGTTTAATTGTTACTCCTGTTCTTCTTGGTTACTACACTTACAAAGGCTTTGTCAGTACGGGTTGGCAAGGACCGGCTGGTTGCTTTCTTTTTTTCATTATTGGGACTATTTTTAATAAGCTGCTGATGAGCCCAATTGTTAGTTTAGTAGCTGAACAAGAAAAATGTGAAGGAGACTTTAGGTAGCACATCTTCTGATAAATATACTACACACATATTCTGTATTTTTATGTGTAACACGCTATATGGTATATGCAGTTATTTATTTTACTACTTGAGGAGACCACAATGAAACTTAATTACTTTTTAACGTATTGTTTATCATTTCAGGTTTATTCACATGCAAATAAGGGTCAATTCCGAGTCAATTGCATTTCATAATGCTTCTGAAGTTGAATGTGAGAAGGCGAATAACGCTTTATTTAAATTAGCGAAAGCTCAACATAGGCTTTACTTTCGACAGCTTTTCCTCAACATATCTATGAATTTATTTGATTACTTGGGTAGTATCGTTAGCTATTTAATTATTGCTGTCCCGATTTTCTCTGGAGCGTATAACGACTTATCTCCATCCGATATTTCATCTTTAATTAGCAAAGTATGCAACTGTGATTATCCATTTAGTAATAACAATCAAAATCAATTATATAAATAAGTATAGTCGTTTAACAAGTATTGAAGTAATGTTTGATATGAATTATAAATTAATGCTAATTTTTGTTTCCTATATTTCCTGCTGTTTTTTGGATACATACAGAACTCTTTTATTTCAATGTATTTGATTTATCAATTCAGTCAATTGGTTGACATTTCCTTGAAAGTGACGGATGTTGCAGGCGTTACTCATCGTATTTCGCAATTACTAGGTCAGTTTATCTACAAATGTATTATTTATATCTACAATGTCTTTTCATTATTAAGTGAAGCTGTATTGATGTACTTAATCAAAATATAAAATGAACTGCATATTATAAAGAGCCGAAAATGTGAAAATGATTTTGGTCCTATATTTCTGTTCATTTATTCACAGAACGAATAACATATCTTGAATCATTTTGGAAACGAAAATTTCTTGTTCATCCTCAAGACTCAGTACAGAAAGCTCACAGTAATTTAAGTAAATTTCAAGACATTATACAACAAAGGAAAACTGATAAAGAACCAGAACTAAATAATTCACAGAATAATACTCAATCTCAGCCATCGAATCACTTAGTTCCAGCATGGATACTACACAAAGTTACATTTTCTGCACCTTTCAGGCAAAAATTTCTTATACAAGGTTTGCAATTTTTTTTCCGACCGATGTATTATGGATTACTAAGTTTTCAATGTATACAACATATGCGTTATCGATGCGTAGACGATAAATGTATGAAAATAGAAAATATATATAATTATAATTTTGTTGTAGATTTGTCAATGACCATTTCTGCTGGCGAATCAGTATTAATTATTGGAGGAAGTTCAGCTGGAAAATCTAGTTTACTTCGGATATTACGTGGTCTTTGGCCATACTCAAGTGGCCAGTTAACTAGGTAATGTGTAAACTGTGTATTGCTTGAATTTCTTGTATTTCTCTTGTCAATGTCTTTTATTTGACTCATCTAAAACAATACGTGTGATTTTGTGACAGATTAAAAGTTTTTGAATACTATTTTTTTTACCGTGTATACATAATAGGCTTTATCCACCAGGACCACAAGGAGTTTACTATCTTCCACAAAAGCCATTTCTAACATTTGGTACTTTAAGAGAACAAGTTAGTGACATTTATTGAGTTGTAACATGTTTTACTAAACTTATTGGATGCATGCACAATACATACATGATATTATATGTATGAAGATATTATATGTATGATAGAAACTTGATCATTGTAACAAAAGGATAAAATGCATAATTTTTTATGCTTACAGTTGGCCTTCCCTTGTAAAATTCATGAAAATTCAAATGAAGATGATGAAATTATATACAAATACTTTAAGATGTTAAAACTTAAACCATTGCTAGAGAGAGTTGGCGGTCTAGATGCTCAAGTTCCATTTAGTTTGTAAGTTGTTTCTAGTGTGTATCAAATGTGCAAACCAATACAGACTTACAGTTAAATTGTAATAATATGTAAACGAATTCCATGCCTTATCACTTTTTTTTTGTTGAAATAATATAGGTACGAAAGCTTATCACCTGGAGAGGTTCAACGAATATATTTTATACGACTATTTCTACATCGGCCTATAATTGCTGTTCTTGATGAAGGAACTAGTGCCTTACCGATATCAATGGAAGAAATTGTCTACCAGGAATGTATACGTCTTGGAATAACTAGGATAAGTGTTGGACATCGTGAGTCATTGAAAAGATATCATGATGTTGTTCTTACACTCGATTTAATGGGAGGTTGGAAACTAGAAAAAATTCAACATCCCAACTCTAGTCTTGATACTAATGATGAGAATAAAAATGCAAAGAGTACGCCATAAAGCGTTCCTCAACAATACATGATTATTATTTAAAAGCGTATAATATATAATTATATGAAAATTCCTGACCAATAATTATTATTTATTTACGAAAGAATTACTTTCGTTGAATTTTATACCATTGTGATAATATGAAAGCTTTGTTTTTGTATTTTGCATACAGTTTGATACAAAACTTTTGTAACATATGAAAAACGTCTTGCTTTATATTTTATAGTCCTGACTGTTATATATTTTAATGTTATTTATAAATCCGTAAATGCATCTAAATTCTTTGTTAGATGTATTTATGTGGTTTGATTTAAGAGTCCCGAATCATATTTATGCTACGTAGGAATAAAATCAAACATTTATATTAATTAATCATTTTAAAATGAAAACTAAAAGTATTTCGAACAAAATTTTGCAGCTGTATTATATGTACCAATTAATATGTTACACTACATACCTGTCTATATAGTACTATGTATGTTCTATATATATTTTACTTGATGAACAGTCCAATTTTGGTTTTCTAACATGAATAAAAGTATAATATTATATTAAAATTAAAATGTCTGTATATCTTTGTTCTTCTTTATGCAACTATGCGGAAACTATAAAAAATAAGCGAAATTATACTATATTTTTATTTTTTATTTGTCATATGAATTCTAATTGATTGTTTTGTGTATAAGACTATCTTTTTCATTAGTTTATTGGATAGGTATTTATAAGATTTATTGAAGACATAATATATTATAAAAGATACTGAAAGAAACACTTTTTCTATAGTAGATGACCCTCGTTATATTATGTAGTAGTATAAAAATAATGTATGTTGCATTTTTACAGTATAACAACACCAATAAAATGACAAGACACTGGTACATATATATTGAGTTTGGGTACATTTGAATATATATGAAAACGTAGCATAAAAAAGTAATAATAAATAAAATAATGATAATTACCTAATCATTAGTCTCAAAATTTTGACGAGCCAAATGTGGATTAAACTGAGAATTATATTTTTGTTTAACTCTACTAATTCCTGCACTAAAACTACTACTATTACTGTTAGTAACACTTTTATCATTATCTTCTTTTTCCTCTTCATATGTTTCCCCACGAAGTTTAGCAAGAACTTTTTCTGCTCTTCTTTTTTCTTCTCTCTCTCGTTGTAGTCTTTCCGTTTTGAGTTTCTTTAATTTTTCTTCCTTTTCCTTTTGTTTTTCTTCTTCAGAATCAGTCTCAGAATATGATGACGAGGATGAAGAAGAAGACGAAGATTTTTTCTTTTTTATAATACTATGTTTTGCTTTTTTATTTTTACTTTTACTATGCTTAGATTTATGATGATGATGTTTTTTATCTTTTTTATGCTTTTTATCCTTTTTGATTTTCTTTTTTGATATTTCTGTCTTTAATTTTTTCTTTGGAGGAGAAGTAATTTCTATTTTTGATTTATCGTCATTTCCGCTCAAACGTCTTTTTGTAGCTGACTTTGTAATGACATTTTCAGTTCTTTTCTTCACACCAGGAGTTTCTAAATATTTTCTTATACTTTGTAGAGGATCATGAAAATCTTTAAATTTAGTATCTTTTAATTTTTTTAAATCTTCATCTGCTTTTCCTTTTGACGTGGAATCATCTTTGTCATTATTTTTTATTATTATTTCACTATTATTATTTTGATGATTAGCACTTGAACGATTAATTTTAGCATACCAGGGTCTTTCTTTTGTTTGTTCCAAACTATTTTGTCCCAAGTATGTTAAATATCCAATTTTCTTTTCATAGTCTTCTTGTTCTTTCTTTTTCTCTTCTGCAAGGTCTTCATTCCCGTGACATTTCAATTTCATCCCATCTTCAATTTCACGAAAGAAATTAATATGACCATCTTTTTGGACAATATCTGCTATTTCTTCAGCTGCAAGTTGTGGAACTGTTTCAACAGCAACATCCCCAAATCGCTGAGTTGCTCGTCCTCTCAAGAAATCGGTTCTAGCTTCCTGTGCCTATAAAATATAAATCAAGTATGTTACAACAAATCAAGACATTATAAAATGGTATAAATTATCAGCAGTTTGTATAAAATAGTAAAAATAATACATGTACTTACAGCCAAAGCAACTCTTCGCTGTACTTCTTTTTCTTCCTCTGCAGCTTGTGCTTCATCCTTCCTTACTTTGGCAATATTCTTCTTTGTCCGTACATGCCAACTGTAATTCAATAACAAATAAAAAAATCAATCATTTATTATTTTCTTGAAGATGGTTACAGTTTCACTTATAACATGTAACATGTAACATACTTAAAGTTGACATTATTACAAAGTAAAACGTACCTTTTATGGTGTAAAATATTCATTTTTGCTTAGGGTGGATTGTTTAGCTTTTGGCAGCTCAGAAGCAAAATACACATAAAACTGAATAAATTCCTAAAGTAAATAATATCTGTTTGTCATTTTATATCTAAAAATAACTGTAGTATTTTGTTAATTACAATTTGTTTTGATTTTTGATCGAGCACAATATTTTCATCAGCTGTGAACGTTTTTGAAATTCGTGTCTTTTTTTGCTCGGCAGGTTTAAAAAATCTTAACAGCATATTTTTGTTCACTGAAAAAGTTTTAATATTAAAAAAACATATCCGCTGTAGTTAAAAAAGTTTAATAATAATTTTATTGTTGATATTACCATAATTAGGTTACTATCAAAATGTGTAAAATACGTTTTTAATGGTAGTTGTTTCTCGTTATTGTTATTAAATATTAAATAGGTTAATTTTTAAGCTAACGTGTATATGTAAAAAAATATGTAGTTGAAAACTGAAAACGTCAAAAGTGAAATCATGTAGCGACAACACCATTAAATATACGACCTTTTATATTATTATTATATATATATATATTTAATTTTAGTAATAACAATGGCAGAATCTTCAAGTCAGACAAGTAAATTAGTACGTCAATTAACTCGAGATTCACTCGAGTGTATGATATGTTGTAATAAAGGTAAGGGATAAATAACAACAAAATGTAAAACATTTCCTTTTTTATATTTTTAACATTATGGTGTCGTAAAGTTGTAATGAATAATTCTCATTAATGTTACTTATATAATATTTATATTTATTATACTCTGTTTGATTTGATTTATGTTGAAATATATAGTTCGGCGTAATCAACCCATTTGGTCCTGTGAAATATGTTATAATATTTTTCATTTACCATGTATTGGAAAGTGGGCTTCGTCTTCTATTGATGGTACATAAATACATACAACAAAGTTTAATACTCATTTGATTAATTTGATTTCGAAATTTTATAACAGCATGTTTATTTTAAACTAAAAAAATACTTTTTTCATTCATATTATTAAAAAAAACTAAATATAGATAATGGATGGAGATGTCCCGGATGTCAAAATTACAAATTGGAAATACCAAATACCTATAGATGCTTTTGTGGAAAAACTAAAAATCCTTACTATTATAGTAATAATCGATACAATGAAGTTTTACCTCATGCCTGTAATAAACCATGTGGCAGACTTGGGAATGGAGGAAATGATTGTAATCATGGATGTCAAAGTATGAGAATTATACTATAATAATATACTCTACAGGATGTTGATGCCTTTTTACTATATGTATATCATGTTCTTTTGTCAAGGCTAAAAGACAATCAATTATTGCTACTAAAATGTTTTGATTTTAACATTTTCAAAAATTTGTTTGTATATTTAGATATATGCCATCCAGGTAAATGTGATCCTTGTCCTGCAATTGTTACACGGTAGGTATTCGTTTCCATAAAATCTTCTAAAATATATATATATCATGTATTTCTTAAGTTGTGAAAGATTAATTATGATAATATAGCGTAATGATACATAGGAAAAAGAAAGATTTTTTACAAAAAATAAATATAAAGGGACAAGTTTTAAATGATATATAAATAATAATTCTATTTTGTTTATGTTTTGTTTGTTTGTTGATTTACAGATACTGTGGCTGTGGTCGACAAAGTTTCAGGGTCGTATGTAGCTCAAAATCTGCTTTACATTGTGGTAGTACATGCTACAAATTACTTAATTGTGAGCTACATTGTTGTGAAAAGAAATGTAAGTTTGAAGTAGATGTTTATTTATATTTTATATTATTGTATCTAGTTTAAATGTACACTGTACTTTTAAGGGTTTTTCTTATAATCAATGATGGGAGTTATAATACTATAACGACTTTTTTTTTCTAGGCCACGAACAAGATTGTGAGCCTTGCAATGTGACTTTGAAGCTAGATTGTTATTGTGGAAAGGACTCTAAAGTTGAACTGTGTACAATAGAAACAAGAAATATGCATAATTATACATGTGGAGGAAAATGTGATAAACTCCTTACGTGTAATCAACATAATTGTAGTGAAATTTGCCACCCTTTTTGTAAACCATGTCAATTTTCTCGAAGTATGGTTATGTCTTGTCCATGTGGTGAGTTGTATTTTAGTAGAATATTCATTATAATAGAATTTACAATTTCATTGTTTTACGTATATGACTCTACTAATCTTATAATATGTTTGTCATTTATTTGTTTATTTTATCTTTTAAAATGTATCTAGGACAAACACCAATTGATGACGCTTGTAAAATTAATGGAATGCCACCTAGAAAATCTTGTCTAGATCCTATTCCTACTTGTGGAAAGAAATGTTTAAAAATGTTAAACTGTGGAGAACCGGGCCATCGCCATAAGTGTCAATCAGCCTGTCATGTAAATAAATTAATAATATTACATAATTTTATATTGTATATATTGTCTAACTTTTTCAAAGTTTTTATACTTAGATGCTTGACCACAATAATAATAATATTAAAAAATATTATTCTCAAATCTATAATATTTTTAATTCCTATAATAATAATAAGTATTTCTTTTATTGTTTTTAAAGGCTGGTGACTGCCCACCCTGTCCGCAAATTACTTTAGTAAAATGTAGATGTGGAAATAAAGAATATGAAATTCCATGTCCTGAGCTTGAAGCCAGAGGTGAAGTTTTATGTGAAAAGAAGTGTACTAAAGTAAGCTCATTGTTGTCATTTAATATTTCTTATAGTTTCTTTATGTTATTTGTTATTTAAATTTAATTATGCTCTCTCACTAATTAATATATAGATACTTGCTTTTGCTCATACCATGACTAAAATACATGCTGTATTCTGTATGTCATAGTTTTATTTCTGTTTGTTTGTTTGTTTTTTTATAGAAAAGAAGTTGTGGGAAACATAAGTGCAACAATAAGTGTTGTATTACCATCGAGCATATATGTGCTATAGTTTGTAATCGACCTCTTAGTTGCGCAAGGCATAACTGCGACCGGCTGTGCCATAACTCCTATTGTCCTCCTTGTTCTGTTGCTAGTTTTGAAGAGTTGACATGTCAATGTGGTTCAGCAGTCATTTATCCCCCTGTTTTATGTGGAACAAAGGTAAAAATTTTTTTCAGCGACTACATACATATACCACGGAAACTTAATACAAACTTATTAAAATGCCGTTTCTATATTTCTTATTCAAAGGTACCTGAATGTTCAAAAACATGTTCTAGACAGCATGATTGTGATCATCCTGTTCATCACACTTGTCATCAAGACTCAGAATGTCCTCCATGCTTTGTATTAACTACAAAAGAATGTCATGGAAAACATATGGTAAGTTTTTTTTAGATAGAAATTTAAAAAAAAAATAAGTACGGAATTTCTTTATTCTTATTATAATGATAAAATTCATGTACCTAAATATATTTTATTATTTTTTACTTTTTTTTGTTTTCATAATATAGCGTCGACAAAATATTCCTTGTCATGTAAAAGAAGTTTCATGTGGCCTTCCTTGTATGAAAATTTTGAGTTGTGGCCTTCATAAATGTTTGAAAAAATGTCATGCTGGAGAATGCATGTCAAGAGATGAAACATGTAAACTTCCTTGTCAAGTTCCAAGGAAAAATTGTGGCCATTTCTGTAAATGTATAATGATAAAATTCATGTACCTAAATATATTTTATTATTAGTTTTTTGAGATTGAATTTTTTTTTAAAAAAAAAATAATCCCTAAAAAAAACAAGCACGGAATTTCTTTATTGTTATTGTATAATGATAAAATTCATGTACCTAAATATATTTTATTATTTTTTACTTTTTGTTTGTTTTCATAATATAGCGCCGTGTCACCCAGATGTTTCAGAATGTCCAGAAACGAAATGTAAAGAAATGGTAGAAATTGTTTGTATGTGTGGAAGAATAAAGGATACGATCGTTTGTTGGAAAAGAGAAGCAGAATATGATAGAATCATCTTCCAAGCACTAACTCAAAAAATACAACAGCTCAAAGTTGAAAATAAAGAACGGAAACAAGAAGAAGGAGCACAAGAAGGGGGTAAAGAAGTAGACGAAGAACAAATAAAAATTGCGTTAAAATCTTCAAGAAATGTATCTCAATTGCTCAAATGTGACAAAGAATGTGCTCGGATTGAAAGGAATAAAAAATTAGCTGAAGCTCTTCAGCTAGAAAATCCAGATGTTTGTACCACGCTTGGAACACCATCGTATTCGGATTACATGATAGCAATGGCAAAAAAGAATCCAAGATTTTGTGAACGTGTTCATGAACAGTTAACTGCTTTAGTTGTGAAAGCCAAAACGGTAATGTATTTTTTTTATTTAAAATTTACATTACTTCTTATTTTTGATTTTGATTTTGTAATATTTACACTATAGATAATAACTATCTCATAAAATGTAATATTATGTAGTACTATAACATGGTATAAATTTTGAATCCTAAAAAACTGAAATATTATAATAATAATAACTACTCATTTTCTTTCAAACTTTAGATGAGTAAACAAAAAAATTCAATAGGTCAGAAAAATTGGACTTATCAATTCGAAGGATTAAATAGAGATTGTCGTCAATTGATCTATGAATATTGTGAACATTTTGGATGCCTCTATAATTCAATGGATGAAGGAGAAGTAGGCCTTAAGAGCAGTATTATAACTGCCTCCCGTGGTAGTTGGAAACTTCCATCTGTATCCTTAGTTGCAAATGTATATTTAATATTTATATGCCAAGGAAAAATATACTATGCTGCACATTTCACATAATATACATATTATTAGTAGTTTGTAGTATTTGAATAATAAAAATGCTGCATAAATATTTTTTAATTTTCTCCAAAGGTCTTCCAAACTAAGACTATAAAGGCGGAAAGAAAGAATACATATTCCGATGTTGAGTTACATTCTACAAAAAGTACAATTTTGAAACCTGGTAATCTAACGAATCTTAAAAGGCTGGAAACTCCTAATTCAAAGTAAGTAAAGGAATCATGAATGTATAGATATTTGAATGAAAATGAATGAATGAATGAATGAATAAATTTCTTTCATATGGATAGGCACACTCTCAATTCTCATGCATAATATTTTTGAGAATAAATATATGTGTAATTATAAACAACAGTTTTCGAGCTCTCCAATGTCGTACATCATAAAATAAAAAGGTATAATATAGTTGAATTTTGAAATTTGTATTTAATTTTTTCTAGTTCTGGTGGGTCATGGCGTAATGGTATGGTTTCCTTAAAACATCCAGAATCCTGATTATTTATTTATTGCTGCTTGATGAAAATCACATTTTGTCGAAAATATTTATCAATGAAGCAAAATTTTATTTTCTAACTACTATAATATGTTATCTGTATTTTATTATTATTACTATTATTCATTATCTTTTGTTGAATTTCTCGTGTATGCGTGCAGAGCAACCTATAGTTATTTCTAATAATATTATATTACAATACAATTAAAGATTAATTCATTTCTTTTATTACCATTATTTAATCTTCAAAAATTAAAAACTTTAGACAATCTTCCACCAACTGAACTCCAATTTACCCTGAACAAGAATAGTTAGTATATATATTAAATGCATAATGTAATAAAATATGCTTAGAACACTAATGAAAAGTAAGATCTGCAAATAAGAAAAAAAATAATGCAGCAATAACTTTAACTTTCATTCAGTATTTTTTATCATGATTATAGGAAATAATTTGAAAAAAAATGAAAGATTCAGAAAATATAAAACGGGAATTCATTTTTCATTTTTACGTTTGGAATACATTATAATTATTATAGGTTTTGTAATTTTACATCATATGATAGCATGTACTAAATAGTGTATTCGTATTCCTCTGTACTATGCAGTGTATAGTAATATGCTACAAATAATTCGGAAATATTGAATTTACACGAGATAAAAATAATTCTATAAAAAATAAAGCGATGATATGTGATGTATAAGTTCATGCCAGAAAAACAAAATAATAAAGTGATTACTTAAATACATTACTAAACACAAAGTTCGCCTGTACAATGAAATTTTTAATTTTCAATGACCTCACATTTGATCATTTGCCTAGTATGAAATGCATATAATGTTGGTATTTAGGTTGCATATTATGCCGTTGGTATTTTGCATAATTTTTTTCACTGTAAATTATATTATGAATAAAATACACCTGCAATCAGTAAATAAAATTTGAGATGGGGATTGTTTTATGCTTTTTAAAAGAATGTTCGTACTTATTTAATCTTATTTATTTTTTAGATATAAATTACTTTTTTGATGCTCATATTCTTCGCTTGTACAATTATTTAAATAACCGGTTAACACTTTTTCTTGTTTTTGTCCATTAAATATGGTAATACAAACATTATACATTACATTGTATATCAAATACACATGTTTGATAGGAACAAAAAAAATTTTCGCAATATAAATAGTTTTTTGTTTATAAAATTAAAGAAATCAGCATCACGACAAGATTGAAAACGCAAATTTTACACAATTTTGTGTGTTTGTATATAAATAAGTTCATACAAAATCCATGTATGTGTAATGTGTGTAATACACATTGTGTTGTGTATAGAACTATATACTAACCAACAATAAATACATTATCATAATTCCTACACTCTTGTTACACTAACAAAATTAGACTAAACTATCCCTAAAATGATTCTCTTATGTATATCACAACAGCTATTCATCTTCTTTTCTTTCCTTTTTTTTTAAAAAAAGTACTACAACAACGAGACATTAAAAACTGTGTGTACTGCTCAAACATTAGCAACGTCTCAACGTAAACGATTTATTGGTAAACAAAAAAAAGTAAATCGTGCTTCTTTGATTTTGTTGCGACCTTTTCGGTTGCACTGTTGATTTTTCAAATAGTACACACTACACACACACACAATTCTGAAACTTTTACTAATGCTTGATACAGTACAAAAAATGGAAAAATTACAGCGATATAACTGAATAAATAGGTGTAACAAAAAAATAATAACAAAACAGAGAATGAAAAGAATTTCTTTGGGAATACAGATAATAACTTTCATTTTTTCAAAAGAAGTCATTGCATACATTATATTACTATAGAATATATAGATTCAACTTGACGACATCCATCCCTTGTACCAATATAAAAATCCTTTGTATCCAAAATCCGGAAAAAGCTTGTAAATACCTAGGCCTTTTTCGTAACTAGAGATATATAAACTATACACACAGAAGAGCTACTTTCACACTAAATCATCCAACCGTACAAAATACATTCATGTAGAATACATAATATATTTGCAATCTTTAGAATGCAAAGAATAGAAAAACTGTGATTTTGAAATAAAAAAAAACAAGTATTCTTAAAAATTAAAGAACAACAACAATATAGTGCTCTTGTCGCATATAGTAACAACATCAACTTAAAATACATCTTGTATAATACATTATAGATTGCATGGATGTTTATAAACAATTTAAGTATAAATTTTACGTATAAATATGAAAATATCCTTGATGAACTTGTAAACATAAAGCATATAAGGAAATTTACGAAATAAAAAAAAAGTAACCGTATCAAGTACAATTTAAAAACCTAACATACAAATACATGTACAAAATACACACACAGATGATATTAAAGTGTGATACACTTTAATATTATTGTATATTTATATTTTTCACTTTCGTTTTTTTCAGATGCTATATTAAACATATGATATTATAATATTACATAATGCCTTTGTTGTCTCTTTTCTCGTAATAAAATAAAATAATCTACATATATATATATATGTACTGTATGTATAACTATAATATATAGAGGTCTGAGTTTCGAACTAAGACTTAATTCAGGCCAAGCATTCTATCAAAAAAACAAGTTTGGGACCTTTTTTCCTGTATTTTAAAAGCAATTATTATAACAGATAATTTGAATTAGAAGCTGTACTACAATTATTATTGTTAGTATTTTATATTTTATTTGACTACTTGTTTTGGATGTTTGATGTCGTGACATAGCAAACTATAAAAGACTATCATTTATTGACAACTATTAGAAATTTCAAGCAAGTGTGATTATACTGATTTTGTTGTTTGTCTAAAGTCTAAAGGTTTTGTAATTTGAATGGTACAAATAGTTATGTCATCAAAATGGTATGCATGTTTATATATTTGTAGATCAAGAAGGATATAGGATTTCTTAATACTCACAGCAAGGGAAAACAATTCTCTTTTTTGAAACTGCACAACTATAATATCCTTCATATATAATATATAATATATTATTGTATAAAAAATTTTTGTTTGTGTACATTTTGTATAAATTGATTAACTTGTTACGATGATGATAGTAATAAGAATTTTGCCTTTCATTATTCACATCAGTCCAAAGAACACATGAACACATTTGTACTAGCAATATATGGATGACAAGAAACAAAGCGAAATTCTGTTCAGGATTGGAATCTTTAATGAGTGTATCTATATCTTTATGTATATGTATATTGTATATCTTGGATTTTTATGAATTAGTATAAAACAGATACATTATATTATTATATTTTAGATACCAATCCTGAGCTTTATAATCTCTTTTAGAATTTGCTGGATATTTTTGTCATCTATATATATGCTGGGGAAAAAGTTCACGTGATGTAGACTGTACATGCTTTTTTATATAGTATATAAATACATGTATATACATAATATAAGTAAAATGTATGCTCATACAATGACATACTATCTATCTATATTATATTATGTTATTTATATTAAATTGGTTTAGTTTCTACATTACTTGTTATTTTTTGGTTCCAAATACAACTTTGGCTGACTGTTAAGTTAAGGAGTAGTCTAATTGCACGTGTAACTGCCTCACACCAACTGCTGAGAAGATATTTTGAGTTTGCGAAACTATATAACGAGGTTCTGCATCTCTTGAAACTGAAAAAAGTAATCAAAATAATGATTAGAGGATAATAAAATACATCATATATATTTTTTGATTTTTCAACAAATTGATACAAATTGAAAGAATCAAATTAAATTTAATGCAACTCTTTCAGTCATCAATAATTCATCAATTATTATTATTAATTATTATTATTTATTATTACTAGTATCTAGCATGTATAATCCAACAGAAAAATGTAAGATGCGATGTACTCGTAAAAAATGTATACATACCTTCTAGTTTTAATGCACCAACATATATATCTGAGGACAAAGTCCAAAAATGAGGATCTTGAACGCTATAAACTCCTTCCAATTGCATTATTTTTTGATAACACGAAGGAAGAATATGGTCAAATTCTTGAGGTTGTCTTTGCATTAGCACCATAGCAGCGTCTGATTTAAGCAATGGCAAAAATTAATACACATATGAATATTTTTAAGAAATATGCTTTTGATGACCAATATAATATTGTACAACTCTTAATAGATTTTGACACTATAGTATATACTACTTAATTGAGAAACACATAATAATAATGGCTTTTACCTTTTAAAAGTGAATACACACTAAGAGCAATGAGTACTGATATAAAAATGGAACAAATTGGATCCGCAATCATCCAACCAAATGCCCACATAAGTACTGCTGAAATAATAACTCCGACAGAACCTAATGTATCAGCCAAAATGTGGAGAAAAACTCCTTGCATAATTTGTGAATTCCTTGCTGCTGCCGCATTGTTGTTTTCGTGATGAAGATCATCATGTAAATGATTATTATGGGAATGACCATCCTATAGAAAATAAAAAAAGAAATTCATAAAATTGATATGATATTGTATTATATCATTTATTATTGTTGTTATTTTAGAAAACAAAAACAACCGTGTTTTTATTTAACAACCCTACATACTCCTATTACTCTAATTTTCTACATTTTAGTCATTTAGTGCTGTTTTCTTGAGTGTGTATGAGAACAGAATCAAATGTAAAACTAACATGAGAGTGATTATGACTATGACTTCCTCCACCACCACCATGCGAATGTCCATGACCACCACCTGTTTTGTTTGATACAAAGGAAACAAAGATAAAAAACATCATTTAAAACAAAATCAAGTAAAATATGCTTTTTGATATACTGAATTTTATAAAACATATTATAGTTGTTATTTATAAATCCTAAAGTGAAAAATGTAATACCATGTGAATGTCCATGTCCATGTTGGAATGCATAAATACCGACGAGGTTCACCAGGAACCCTAAAACTGACACTACAAATAACCTATCATGCTTGACCTCAGGAGGTTCAAAAAGTCTCTCGATAGCCTCTGTGAGGATGAAAAAGGCGACGAATAAAAGGAATAACCCATTTGCGAATCCAGCTAATACTTCGGCTCTCCCAAATCCATAAGAGAATTTATCATTTGCTTTCCATTTTGTTATAACCTGAATCATCATACATAATATAAAAGAAATTATTTTATTATTTGCTAGAACTTTGAACTCTGCAAATTCAAACAAATATAAAATATAAACAAACATTTGTATTTAAAATATATACACAAACATACACGGTTTGTGTTTAATCATGTATATGTTGATTTACATGTATTTAACTTTATAAAATATCTGTACAATAGATACATAGTCATGAAACCAATGAATAGCAAGTAATTATATACAATAATAATAATACTAATTAACTGTAGTTAAAAGTTAAAAGACTTACGGAAGCTACTAAACCTAATAGAAGTCCTGTACAATCCAAGAACATATGAAAAGAATCTGCCAGCAATCCTAAAGATTTGGTCCATACTCCGTATAATAATTCGACAAATGCGAATGAAAAATTTAATAAAAGGAATAGGAGTAAATTTCTAGATTGTTTATCTGATAATATAAGTCTCAACCACGATGAAGCTTTTTCATAAATACGACTATGAAATGTTCCTAAATTGGACCAACTTTTTTGTGGACCATTTATGTCCCTTGAATGTACAGGAAGCATAATATTCTGTGTAAAAGAAAAAAAAAGAAGATTTACTCCTTTTTCTATGTAGTTTAATTAATAAGTACTTAAACTTTTAAACCTTTTCTTTGTATAACAACACTATCACTTAAATATACACTATATAAATTATATAATTTACTACTAATATATTAATCCAAAATTTTGAAAATCAAAATTTCAAACCAGCTGGCTTTTATACATAAGCCGCATATACTGACATGAATTAACATTAACACTAGCACTACTTTTTTTCTTCCTATGTGTATTTATTCTATTCAGTTCACACACAGATTGTCTACATGGGTATATCCAACTGTTCTATTTTGCAGAATCGCTAAAATCCCGATATTTTTTTTGCACAATTGTGAGATTTTCTTTTATCCAATATGCAAAGAAAGTATATGAAATTATCCATTCAAAGAATTTCATGTCAATGTGTATATAGGAAGAAGTCAAAGTTCATATTTGACTAGATACACTATTTGTATTTAAAATTTACAATTCATCTTTTCATAAAGAAATTTTTGGGTTCATTCTGAATTCAATCATTACCATGTAAAAATCTAAAACTATTTATGATCCAATTTCGACAATACTGTATTTACTTGAACTAAAAAGTAACTTGCCCGTTTAGACGGATTCAAAAAAATGTGACATGCAGAGGGTATAGAGGTCAACAAACGAGGGTTCACTAAAAAGTGTCAAAAAAACGGAAGGGGTTAAACGTGCTCATACATTTACCCATATATAGGCATATATATCAATTATTTTACCGACAGAACTGTCATATCCAGACTTCACACATAATATTACCCCACATTACATGATAGTTTTAATGACTTTTTTAGGCGATATACATATACTATGCACATGTGTACAAAATGAAATCAAAAATATGAAAATACCAAAGACAAAAAATATTAAAAGTCCAATTCAATTACTGACTGTATAATATATTATTATTCCCTATTATTTTTTGCCTGTTTCAAAGTTAAAGTAAAGAATGGTATCAGTAAATATGAAGTTTTTTATATTTAATGCAGGAGAAAAGAAAGTAAGTAGTCTGAAATTTAATATCATGAAAATGTACGCAAAACGTATGTAGCGTATTCTAAAGTTTTTATTTATCATTGTTCATTTTAGCAGTGTAAAAACATACTGATTTTCAGTAGTTTGTTGTGTATAATGTAACATGTTATACGACAATGAACAAAAAAAGACTTACTACGTTATTTATTTTTTAATTATAATAGAAGTAAGACAGAATTTTACTGAAGGTTGTAAAAAATATATCATAACATTGTTTAAACTGTTATTTATATATATTATACTTCAAAGTCTCATCTTGTTCAATCTCTTCTCTTGTTATATCTTGATTATATTATGTGGTATTGTATTTTTACTTTTCCTTTATTGTTTCCTCATCTTTCAAGAGGTCTCTTTTTCCTAAAAAAAAACAATACATATACAAAAAGTAAGAACTTCCTTGATTCAATAAAATATAAACTTGGTGAGATACAAATAGTTGCAGTTTAGTGTTAAAATATTTCTTGTTCACATAATAATATTATCATAAATCTGATCATGAAACATGAAACTTACCTTTATGAAGTAGTATTAGTACTACACTCATTGACTTTTAATTTCTGTCGTTATATTGATTATAGCACCTTAAGTAAACGCTGATTACTACAATATTATTACACTTTAAGTTTTTTTAGAGTATAATAGAAATGACTATCATGTACATACTCGAACACTCATCTACACGATTGTAGTTTTTAGTAATGATTATAAAAGTAATTTTGATTATACACAAACACAGCTATGTATATCTGAGTTCAATAATAATGATAATTATTAGTATTTTTTATAATTCATAAGAAAAGTCTATTTTGAATCTGATTGTTTACTATTCAGATATTCTTCTTCTTCGGCTGGAGTCATTCGGTATCGTCCATGATAAAGTTTATAGTGGTCTTTCCAAGGTATATTTAACGAGCGTCTTGCAGGTTTAGGATTTTGATAATTATCAATCGCTGTCAGAACACCATTAACGACGGATACAGATGTAACGGTTGCAACAATGGTTCCTAAGCATAAAGCTAACCAATGATGAGATTGTAATCCACGAACCAAAAATTTAATTTTCTCAAATCGACTAACTTTTGGTATAGGTGGAAGACGAGGATCACGATTTTTAATGTTTTGATTCCAGGGATACTCTAATTTACCAATAGGTTTTTTTGTTGGGTCAACATTCTCAATAAAATCACGTAGCTTCATTTTTTATATAATTAAATAGTTATTAGTTATTAATAAAAATATTATCGAGGCAATCTTTTTTTGCTGTGTATTTTTTCTTCCAGGATCCAGATATTTGTTTTGAGTTTTGAGAATAAAAACCTATTATTTATATAATAAAACATATACAATATTATTTACAAATATATTATACCAACTTGCAAATATTTAATGAGAGAATGATTAAAAACAAATACATAACAATAAGCAAAATACCTTTTTTTAGAAAAAATCTCCGAAAAATCCGATAATTAGCGATTTGAATAGTCATCAAAGTGCCCCGTCCGTCTAA
>JAQGBH010001296.1:0-34426 GCA_034698265.1 Sminthurinus aureus | reverse complement strand
TCTTCTTATTGTGTACGCTACTCTCGAAAAAACAAACACCAAAAACTATATATTTAAAAAAAGTAATCTGTGCAAAAAAAAAAAAGGATAATGATAATATGATCTACACTAGATATATAATAATATGTAATGAAGACGAATATTATTATTCCGTTTGTATCCGTACATACATGATAATAATAATAATAATAATAATTACTTACAAAAGTGTGTATTAATAAAATAATAATAATACAAAATACGAATTTCAAAAAAAAAAGTACGAAATGAATAAAACGAATAAAAAAAAGTTTAATAAACCGATATTCTCGTTTGAAAGTTACAGCAGAGTGTTTTTTCTAATTACTTTACATCTTTTCATTTGTAATTATTGTTATTTTTTGTGCTTTTAACCAAAAGTTAAAGAGCAAAGAAGCAAATTTATGAATTAATTTAAAGCATCCTCTAATTCATAACAATCCTGTATACAGGCATATAGACATAACTATACGGTAAATATAATATAACTGCTCTCATGCATAGTCTTTAGAATATATATTATATATTCTAAAAACTATGTCTCATGAATGCATACGTTATAGAGTTGTGTTTATACGTACATACGTACATTAGGCAGTCCCAATTTTCGAAGTTCTTGAGGAATCAAGAGTGCGAATCCGTTATATCGTTCCTTTTGATGTAAAAAACAACCTCTGAAAATTTCAGTCCATTCGGTTTAGGTTTAGAGGTCGAATAAGATTGCCAAAGGCCAAAGGTCACCATGTATTATAAATGAGAAAATACGGATTTTTAAGGTTTTGACCCCTTTAGAAAACCGTGAAGGAATTTTTTTTGAAAATTTTTCTTTGGCATGATTTGTAAGTGGGCTAGGGCAACTTCGTCAGGATACTAATAAAAATTTTACCTCCTCCCCTTTTCTCCCCACAGGCATTATTCCTGATTTTTGAGTTTTCTGCCAATTAAAATACATGTTAAACTTTGGTGACCTTGGTCGACCCCTAAACCTCAATCGAATGGACTAAAGTTTTCAGAGGTCGTTTTTTACATCAAAAGGAACGATATGAGGGGGTAAGACTTTGGATTCCTCAGGAACTTCGAAAATTGGAAAGGTCTAATGTTCATATACTCTCTATACTTCTACACACTTTTTCCGTTATACAAGAGAAGTATCACCCTCAGTAGATCTCTCTCTCTCTCGGAATAAACACATGTTTTAAATACTTCAGAATCGTAAATCAAAAATACTTAAATTATTTTACAGTTTATAACAATGTAATGATATTATATTATTGTATTTTTAGTTTCTGTTTTGGAAAAATAAATTACTCAGTGTTTAATAAATAGGTGTATAGTGTATAGTGCATTTAAATAAAATAATATTCTTCAGAGGAATTTCTTTGTGGTTTTACTAAAATGTGAAATTAAGTTCAATTAAACGGATCCGTAGAGAATTGTGCAAATTTTTAGTTATTAAACTAATGTCTAAAGTTTGTGTAGTTTTAATCCAAAACATATTTATATATACAACAAATCAAAATGTAAACTTTTCGAAGTTTGTTGTAAAATGGCGAGCCCTACTGTAGACACATGGCATTTGTGATTCTCGCTATTTTTCCACGTCTTCCCACCCGCTTTTTCTTCCTCTTCTACTGTTTCTCCCAAATGGAGAAAAAGGAGGAGAAGGAACCAAGAAAGATGGTGAACGAGGACCAAGTGATTTGAACAAGTATCAGAAATTGAAGGTTGGGTGGCGGTGGTTCCTTTTCCTATTTGTATTCCTTCATGGATCTTGGACAGATGTACATATGCATTTATTCTGAATCTACTCTGTGTATAGAATATAGCGTGTTGAATTGAACAGTACATAAATACATACGAGAGAAATACTCACACTTGAATCTTGAATCAAAAGTCTTGAGTCTTGAGTCTTGAGTCTAGAGTCTAGAGCCTTCAATCCGGAGTTTAGTAGACGAAAAAATGGACTTGAAAAATAAAATGGGCTCTTTTCTCTCGACGGGTGCACAACTCCTATCGCTATCACTACACATTCCATTTGAACAGAGAACAGAGAACGGAGAACGGAGAACAGACCACCAATCCAATGCTCACCGGTTTTCTCTATTACGCCAGACATTTTCTTGGCACTTAGTCTCAATGTTTGTACACTGTCGAATGTGGTTGTTGGATTGGGCTGGATTAGGTTGGGTTGGATTGGGCTCTATTCTGTTCTAACATCCTCACTGTATGTACTGTGTACCGTGGCTACTCAATGCTCGATGCTCAATGCTCAATTCAGTACTCAGTACTCAATACTCAAAACGGCTGGGTTTGAAATTGCACATATGGATGAAAGTTGGAGCTTTTTGGGTTTTGAGGGTCGCATGTGTTGTGTTGTGGTATTGAGTATTGAGTATGGAATGGCAAGGAATTGTCTCTGTTGCTGTAGAGGGAATGATTTTGGCAGCTTTCTTATTTGATGGTTAAATGTTTCATCTACATTTGTTTTCTTCCTTGAAAACTTGTTCTTTTTACCCCATTTCCGTCTCTTGATATCCTAGATATTAGATATGCATCGGCATTACGTTGTATTATGTCTGATACCTCTGCCTCTGTCTCTGTCTCTGTTTCTGTTTCTGTTTCTGCCGGTGTTGATGTTGTTTGCTCCTCCTCGTTTCCTTTTTTTGAGTTCCTTCTCTACATTTTTCCATCTTGTTTACAGTATATTGTATACAGTGAGATTTTTAGTTCCTTGGTAAAAAAGAACAGTGCCGTGGTGTACATATGTTGTATGTATTTGTATTTGTATCCTTCAAGTAAGTCAAGAGCCAGAAGGAAATACTAAAGCTTTGTATTTCTGTAGACGGTAAAGCTATAACCACATTCCCTGTTCCATGATCTACATAATGGATGGAGAAAAGTAAAAGTCAAACAAAGCCCAAAATCTAATGTCATACATGTAATAAAATGTGCATAACTGTAACCATAACCATAACCGCCTTGTTTTACCCCGTACTTGTTACGTTGGTATTCCGTCCATTTTGTAGGGAAGAGTGAAGAGTACATTTTGATCGGCAGAGTTTCGGCATAACATGGAAAATAACAAGTAGCTTTTCGCTTGTCGCTTGTGGCTTGTAGCGGAATGCACAATGTACTGTGACTACTTTTGTGTACTGTTGTGTGTTGTGTGGTTGTTGCTTGTTGGTTTGGAGTTGAAGAGGAGAGTCACTTTGGATCAAAATTCCTGGATTACCATAAGCAACTACAAGTGTTGCAACAAGCTTTGTTTTTTGTTTTCTTTTTCTCCTTGCTCTAGAACCAAGAACTAAGAACTAAGAACTAGCGTAAGGACTAGAAAAAGAAAGTGGTTCTCTAAGGAATGCCCTGTAAAAGTCAAGTCTACGGATAAACAATTCTTAGCTACATTCTACACTCTACACTCTACATTACGACATTGGAAATTGGTGCAACTTACATGTTGCAAGTTATAACTTTTCAAAAAAAGTTAACATGTTCCATGAAAAAATGGAGAACGTGCACATGCATTAAATAGATGTGCCTGTCCATTCTCTAGAGTCTACAGTCTACAGGCAAGAGCTTAAACTTTATGTAAAATTTTTGCACAAATGTTTTTGGCGCTTATCTACATGTGTACTTGTACTCAATTTTAGTATTTATCCATTATCCATCCAAGTTTACACCCATAAAACATTGCTGTGAATTGTGAATTGTACTTGGGAATGTTTATGAATATTTATGGGTCGTGGTTTATGGTCGGTTCCTGTGTGCAATTAGTTTGTTCCATTCCATTCTGAATGCACTGAGCACTCTTGTAAATAATTGGTTTTCTCATTCAGTTTCCGATTTTAAAACTCAAGTATCCTGTAACTAAAACATGAAACACCATGGCAGCGGAGAAAAATTGAATCTTTGAGCATATTCCAGACATTAGAGTTTAGAGTTTAGAGCACTTGGAATTTGGAGTTTGGGACATGGCCCGTGACTGATTTTTAGCCGCGTAGCTTGTTTATGTCCGTTTTGGGTGCTCCATTGAACTTTGAACTAGTTAAATATTAATTTTCATTACTTTTTACTCTGAATGAAATATCTGGCCAAAAAAGGATATTAAAAATTAAAAGCAAATTTTCAAAGGGGATTCTTGGAAATGCGTAGGTTTAAAATAATACGATATCATATCATATCATATCATATCAAAGGTCCTCCTCTTACCCGACCTCAAAAATTGGTTTAGGGTTTGATACAATGTATAAACATACTTTTTTGATATACTTTATACATTTTACGCAAGTACTTTACATTTGTCTAATATTCACCCTTACAAACTTGAGCACGTAAATTCCTTTAAAGAGTAAGGACAAAGACTTTGCTGCTACTAAATACTGAATACTGCCATATTATGCGTACAAGGAGGAAAGGACGTAGTTGAAATCTTTTATCATTTTCCTTTTCACTTTTCTCTTACACTCTTCTTTTCTTTTGCTGTGTTATGTAGACTGTAGACTGTAGACTGTAGACTCTTTATTTCTTGTGTTTCGTCTCATCTTATTCTTGTTTGCCTCCTTCTTCTTATTGTCTTTCCAATGAATTGAAAAAACTACATACTACATATACATCTAAAAAAACCCGGCCGCGACCAACTTACAAAGCCAAGTACCAAGTACATTATACAATATAACTAGCAACTAGACCAACATTAAAGAGTACGGTGTTCACGTATGCATATGTAAAACTGTGTAATGTCTACGTTCCTAGGTTCATGTCTCTCCCTCTCGTTCCACTAAGAACCTGGATACTAAATACATAGACTGCATAAATTGCGTATATGGGGGAAAAGACAAGGACGTGCTTCCTACTTTTAGTTTTAGTGAAAGAGGATGCTCCATGCATTACGAGATGAAGTTTCAGTGCATTCCAAGCTCAGTTTAGTTCTGTTCAGTTCTGTTCAGTTCTGTTCAGTTCTGTTCAGTTCTGTTCAGTTCTGTTTAGTGTACAGGCGCAAGTTGTAGTGGTTGCAGATAGGAAAACAACAACAAGCAGACACCAACGGGCAAGAAGTAGACGGAGCATACATAAGGCGAATCAGAATGAGAAGTAGAAGGAGAAGAAGTGGAAGCCTGAGCGTCTGAGTCCTATCAAGGCTAATTCAGTGAATGGAATGGAATCGAGGCACTAATATAAAAATATCGTATCAAAAGCTTCCTCCTCGGTTCTCTCCAAGTGCCAAAAAGAAAGTCAATTTACTAGTGGAGACATACATCTCACTACTCGACTCTTTACTCACTAGATAACAGACACTAGACACTAGACACTAGACACTAGAATCTAGAATCTAGACACAGAATGGAGAAAGCTCACTTTCTTTCTGTCTTCCGTACTTTCTCCCTCTTTCTTTCTGCTCAGATTCTAGCTGCTCAAATCTAGATTCTAGATTCTAGATCCTTGTTTGAGATTGTGGATCTTCGGGATCTACATGTCGTCCCTTTGTCTTTCTTTATGTTCCTCTCCTCCCCCTTCCTCGACTTTAGCATTACTATTATTATTTGTTAGAACTAGAACTAAAACTAGTACTAGAATCAGAATCAGAATCAGAATCAGAATCAGAATCAGTAGAGAGCTTGTATAGATGTATAGATGTGTGAGAATGTCGTTGCTAATGTGCCGTCTATCGACAGTACTGGAGATGCGAGACTGGGGGCTGGAGACACATGTAATTTGAAGCTTCAAGTTCTTGCTTTCTCCCAAAATCTTCGCCCAGAGAGCGAATGGAGAGTTGTACGTAGAGTGTAAAGAGTAGAAAGAAAGTCATAGGAAATTTCTCGGTATTTTTAGTACGGTGATTTATACAGTATAGAGTTCACAATGCATATGTATTATGTATTATCTTGCTTGAGTTAGAGTCAGAATGGAATGGAGTGGTTTGTACAAGGATTTTTATACCTGTTTGTGGTTTGGTTTGTTGTTGTGTGTTTATGTAATTGTGTATGTGCATGTGTAATGTTATACTTTCCCTCGAGGATTCTCCCTTCGATTTCCCTTCCTGCTTCCCAAAAACTGACTCTGACTCTGACTCTGGCCCTGGTTCTGGTTCTGGCTCTAGTTCTGGTACTGACTACAGTTCTCTCTAGATAGATTATTCGACGGAATCCAACTAAAATACTACTTTCTGTACTTTCTACCCTCTAAACTCTACACTCTAGACTCTGCACTGTATCCACATACATACACAAAGAATGCACAAATCATCCAAATGGTTCTGCTTGTGTACTATGTGTGTGTGTGTTGTGTATTTCGTATGTATTGGCTGTACACATAAATATGTGTGTTTGTGCTGGTAAGCTCGTGTCGACTCTTGTTTCAATCCGCATTAGATAGATAAATTCCATAGGTAGAATCTAGAATCTAGAATCCCTCTTTTTCCCCTCTCTCAGCTCTACACTGTACACTGTACCCAATCCCAAAGCGTCGACTTTGTACCATGATCATGTATGGCACATACATTATACACATGTACACAAGTACACATGAAGTGCAGCTGAACTATTTGTACTCGCATTTATTTCTATGTGTAAATTACCCCAGCGTATCTACAATCCACAATCCACAATCGACCATCTACAAATAAGGATAGAGTTCAGACGAGCGAAAAATACTGTTAGAAAAATACAAGTGGAGATGTGTCCAACTTCAATTTCAATCGGAATCCATCCTCTCTTTCTCTCTTTCTCTCGTTCTCTGTGTGTTTGTGTGTTCTTGTGTTTGTGCACTGGTCCCAGATTCAGTGTCAGTTTCAGTTTCAGTTTTAGGATCCGGATCAGGATCAGTACTCAGTACCAGTATCAATTCCATCTGCAAATTTCAGTTAGCAGTTCTTTAGCCATCTTCACATGTCTTCCGTTTAAATGCAAGAATCTAGAATCTAGAATTCAGAATCCAGAGCGCAGCTTATGGTATAGAAAACTAGAAATCTAGAAATCTAGAAACTTGTGAAAGAAAGAAAGAAAGAGTGTGGACAGTGTAGAATGGAGAGTGGAGAGTGGACAAGTTGTGCCTTGTGAGCATGTATTTATACATGTAACATAAAATGGACGATATACGTGATGCGTTTTCATAGCAGTCACGACTTGTGAAGGAATGTAATGCATACTTTGGCTTAGCTATAGAGAAAAGGTTTGACTTGGACGAATTCAGCTCCAGTTCTAGTTTCAGTCTCCAATTCCAATTCCAACTCCCATTTCTAGTATTTCTACTTTCTACTTTCTACTCGACTCGACTCTTCTCTAATTCTAGTCTGCAGAGTCCTGTCAAAATGTCCTTTATTATGGTTTCTATTAATTCAGTATTCGGTTGCTATTACCTCAGATTCGGATTCAGCTTTAGCTTTAACCTTTTTATTTTTTTCCTGTCTTGTTCTCCGACATCTTTCCCTTGTCTCCTTTCTCTACATTTCCCCTTTTCTGGGTTTTGGGTTTGTTTGACTCGCGGTGAGGACTGAGCGTTGAGAGTTGAGAGTTGAGCATTGGGCATTGAGCATCTCGCTTCTTCTTGTTCGCATCCCTGTATTTCGTTCTTCTTCTTCTTCTCCTCAATCTCTTGCCTGTCGGCTTTATTCCGGGATCTTTGAAACGACGGATTAAAGTCTATGAGACGCCAGGAGAATGGCGTAACGTTAACAGGAAATTCCTAAGTATCATTTAGATAACAAGACGGACATATAATATTGTCTACCACATTCTATATGTATAATGTATACATTATACATACTTACGTATCTCTTCCTCCTCTTCCGCTTTTCCTTCCTCTTCTCCCGGCCTTTACTTTATACATCCGTCGGTGGTCTGTCCATCTAGCTATCTAGCCCTTCTAGTCTATCTCCTATCTACCCTTTTCATCCTCATCTTAAAAAGGCCACGATGCAGACAATAAGGCCACTTGGGATTAAATATAAAGTAATTATACCATAGACCAAGCCCAATGTACACAGTGTGCAGTGTACACAAACCACTTCCCAACTTCCCATTAAATTATGTGGATAATGGATAATGATGCTACAGAAATTAGCTACATGTTTTTCTATTTTTATCTTTGTTTTTCCTTTCCTTCCACTTGTTTCATTTCCTACTTTCTTTCATTTTTACTCAGACCTAGAACGGATGCAGTGCAGTGGGTGGTCTTCTCAATTTGCAATGTCCATTTACAGATATTATTCACTGTAAATTTCAAGACATGCAGCATAATAAAATGATGTGTGCTTTAACAATTTGTTCACAGAATCTATAATCTAGAATCTAGAATCTAGAATACAAATTGTAGACACACGCACATGTATAAACAATTTTATGCTCTCCAAATCTACACCTGCAATGAACATAAAGTTGACAGTGGAATGGAAAGGAATCTCCTCCTCCGTTCTCCGTTCTCCATTCTTCTTCTTCTTTGTCTAGTGTTTTTGCTGCCGATTCTGAGAGCAAAAGAGAAAACAGAAGAGAAAGTAATAATGTCAGTGGCACAGAGTGGAGTGAAGTAAAATCACCAAAAGATTTAAAAGCAGCGAATAAAGTTGAGGAGAAACCATGGCCTGGCTTGGTTCGGCATTTAGAATTTAGAATTTAGAATTTGTAAAACTTGTGCAGAACATTTGCCGATTGGTCTCCAATTCATTTAATTCCTAAGTATAGTTCTCGGCTTTATGCTATATACATTATACATGCATGTAAATGATAGCTGATAGGAAAGTGATAGAGTTGGAGGTTGGAGAGCTCTGATCAAGAATGGGAGAAATGTAGCCAACATAAAACCGAATAGAAAATATCCGTATCTGGATGTATCTATGTCTACTATCTACTATCTACATCAGCTGTAACTAAGCTCTTTGGTGTTTCAAGGAATATCAAACGTACACTCTGGTAATTACATTCCAATTCCACACGCCATTCAGATTGAAATTATGATCAGGACAAAGTACTAGAATACTGTTTACTGTTTACTGTACTCTCTCTTTCTATTTACTATCTCGTTCTGTTTAGATCGTACACTCTACAGTCGTTAGTTGGATGAACGTTTGATTGTCTAGAATCCAGAGTCTAGAGGGAAAGTAAAAGTGTGTGATAGATAGAGAAACATCCTACGAGACGAGTGTATTTTATACTCTTCTAACAAATTCAAATCATCATTGTTAAGAGTGTAAGCAAATAGAAATATAGACTGCGGAATCTACAGTGTAGATTGTACATTGTACATTGTACTTGGAAATTTAAGCCAGCACATGCATTAGTAGTTTGTAGTAGATAATCCATATGTAAGCATTTTGTATTGTGTATTGTAATATGTAAGATGGTCGAGATGGAGATGGAATTAGACCTGCTGCTGCTGTATTTTATGTTTGTGTTATCTGTTCAGGATTATCTGTGAACTGAATAGAAAAGGATAATAAACATTTGAGGATTTTAGCAACTATGCAAATCACAGTATGCATCAATGCATCAACGCATCAACTTTCCACTAATATGAATGGAGCATGCCATTATCATTAGTACTCTGTCCTTTATATGTTCATCCAGATCCAAATCCAAATCGACATGGAAAAATATGAGAAGAAGAGAGAGAGACAAAATTGTTTTAACTACACTGACGATGACGATGACGATAAAAGTATCAATATGTTGGTTGTTGTTGTTTAATGACGGGGATGGTTTAATTGTACATTTTATTTATGGATTGATAACAGGAGACAGGAGGTGCTGGTGGTGGTGACGGTGCTGAAGAAGTGACAGATGTGACGAGAGCCTATTGTACGAGACAAAACTCGAGGACAATGATATTTTCCGAATCTTCCTTAACGCCTGAATCCCGTGTTGGCTCAAGCGTCAGAATATCCCAGTCATCCACAATCCATCAGAGAAAACGAATATTTTGTGATGGTATGTCAAAATCTAATGCTCTAATGCTCTTTATAATTCCCAATAAAATTACACTAAAATATTTATTGTTAGAAACTATAATATATACTTTATACTATATACTATATACAAGACACAAGACACATGAAGTATGAATCATGAATTATGACTAACAAATAATGAATAATGAATAATGAAATATCCTGGGAATCTATGAAACTTTCCGAGCTTCTAATCATGTCACATGATTCATGATTCCTTCTACTTATGATCCTCATATATTCATACACATGAATACTTTCCAATTAAAATTTGCAAACAAATTCATTTTGTGAATGAATCAATTATGAATTGCGAAACATTTACCATCAACCATCAACCATCTTAATATATGTATCTACGGATACGATTCGTAAATTACAGTAGTAAAATTTTAGCCTAGAGAATAGAAATCAGAATTCAGAATTGCCAACACACTTGTTCTTCACTTTAGGTATTGCCATTAGTCATCATTACTCCAACTGATCGCGTACTAAAATGTACGATGTACAATGTACATTGTACATGCACACCAATATTAAAGTTTAGGACATTCAAATATCAGTAGAAATCCAGAATCCAGAATCCAAATAGAACCTAAAACTTTTGCCCCAAGCATATCGATAATATCTATAGTCTATAGTCTATGCGTCCAACATACTATCGATTAACAACACTAGTGTATTAGTTTATGTAGAACGTACCTCTGTGCTCGCGTGGTGGTACATTTACACTAAATGTTTCCTACTACAGCATTGCAGTAAAACGTAAAAGGAAAAGGAAGCAACAAAACTCACTAATCTCAAATTTCAAATCTCAATCATTCATTGCATCTATCATCTATCGACTATTCCAGTTCTTTATTCCCTCCTTGTCCTCACTACACATTCTTTGTTGTATCACAAAGGATTTGTAAGGTGTAAGGTGTACGGTGTAAGGTACACTTTTGGAGCAAACTACAAGCTACAAACTATCCGGAACCATAAGTCAACAGTTAACAGTCAACATGCGTCGGGTGCATTAAAATTCAAAATTTAAAACGCACCCGAACCTAGAACCAAGAACCTGAAACCTGAAGCCTGGATATACATGGAACATTGTTCTGAAGTTTTAGCTCAATTGGAAATCCAAATGTGAATTAAAATCCGAATACAGAGTACAGAGAACAAAATACAGAATACAGAACATGAAGAATTCACCGTATAAAAACAAAGTTGAGGGTCCTTTGGAAAAATTACTATTTGATATTTGATAATGAAAGCAAAGTATATTAGTGGAAAAAGGTGAAAGTAGGGGTAGATTCAAACTATATTATGTACAAGTGACTGTGCAGTTTTAAATTAGCCCTATTCATTGAAAGAGTTGTTGAAACTTGTTTAGGTACAACAGTCGAATTAAGGTTCCCTGAAATCTAAAATCTAGCGTCTAAAGTCTAGATTCTAGAGTCTAGATTCTAGATTCTATCTAGAATCCACGGTGTTCATTATATTATTAATTTTCACGACCGTGAAAATAATTACGACTCTTTTTCTTCCTTCATCTTGATCTGCAGCATCTCGGCTCCCTTTACTTTTCCTCTTGACTTCTCACTCTTGATAGTTTGTAGTTAGCAAGTTCGCGAGTTAGCAAGGTAGGTTTAAAGCATAACGTGTATGTTGTAATAATATTATAGGATATAGCACAGCGGTGTGGAGTAGAATTGTAGAATTGAATGGGTATTCACAGCACGAATCGGATATGAAATGGAATTTATTCATCGTGTTCCACACAAACTTTTTGTCTCAGTCTGGATTCTGGATTCTAGATTGTAGATTGTAGATTTTAGATTTTAGGTTGTAGATACATTGTATTGTATTGTGTATTGTGCCTTGTGTCATTTTGGGCCTTTGGTGTATTTGGTTTGAATTGGAGTTGGAAAGTCATTGAGCCTTTTGAATTGGAACTGTGAATTGTCTGACTCTGACTCTGACTCTAACTATGATTGTGATTGTGATTGTGAATATGAATTTAAATATGAATCCGATTTGACTCGAGTTGAACATAAGTGTGACGTGACATCCATTGTTCATTACCGTCAACTTTGAGAACACCGCTCTCAATTTTCACTTGATTCTCTTTTCTCTTTCCATGTTTGTACAATGTACAATGTACACGGCACGTATTCTATTGTATTGCATCCTGTTTCCCATTCTCCCATTCTCCCACTGAACAGGTATTTTGAACAGGTATACCTGATTCTTGATTCTGTATAGTGTATAGTGTATAGTGTATAGGGTAGCTTGTACATTGTACAGTTTTGATAGTTTCAAAGTTTTCATTTCCATTGTTCATAAAGTAGAGTGATAAGCATGACAAAGTTTCATTTCAATTCCTCTAGTCTCTAGTCATTGATGAACTCCAAGGAGCAAGGCAAAAGGCACAAGGGTAACCAATTCAGACCGCCCGTTGCATTGCTGTTCAACTTGTAGTTGTATTTAGTTGCTCATCTACGTTCTAATTTCTACGTGTATCAAACACCGGCTGAATCAAATTTCTCCTAATTAGAGTGCATATGATATGTGTACATATATTATGTGCTCCAAATATCAAGTTGTCCAAATTACCTAAATCTGTCCATTTCCTGTTCTGTATGATCCATTATGCATTATGCATTACGCATGGTACATGATATTGCCAAAGTTTTCACTTTTTGACTAGTGACAAAGTGGATGTGACAAAGATGTCGGTTGTAATTATTTTGGAAATTATGTAGATTTTCACAGCTCTCTCTCTCTCTGTCATTCTCTCTCTCGCTGTCTGTAATTCTCTAGTACAAAAAATAGGAGGGAAAGAAAAAACATAAGCTGAGACGATAACGATAAAGTTTCTCTTGCTCAATTGTTCATCTAGAAATTTTAGTTTCACATAAATATTACAAATCAATGAGTACGTAGCAGTTTCACAGTTGTGTTTGTATTTTTACTGTAAGACCGAGGAAACATATTAGTAAAACAGAAAGAAGATGTGAAAAAAATTTCTGTTTTCCTCCTCTTTGTAGTTTGTAGTTTGTAGAAGAGAAAAGGCAAGGGAGAGGAAATGAAGAAAATGAAGAGGAAAACGGATTGTAGAATGTACAATGTACAATCAAAGATACAGTTCAAGATAAAACAAGTGGTAACAAGGATCATTAGATTTTGCGATACCGTTTATTTTGCCATTTCTAAAGCGCCAAATATAATATAATAGACATTTCCGTTGGACATTCTATGTTCTCGTGTGTCTTGAGTTGTATCCGTATTTGTCTGAGATGTGAGAGAGATTAGAAAAAAGGGGAAAGGGCTTGAAAAAACCAGGGTATAATTTGTAAACATCAAAATGCAACGGATCCGTTGAGAACGGATATGAATGAAAGAAGTAAGAAGAGTAATGGGGTGAAGGTGATAGGTGATGGGTGGTGGGGTTAAAAAGTTGACAATTGACTAGTGTTGACTGGAAACTCGAAATGCTTGGAGAAGTACGTAGAATTTCTAACTGTGAAGTGGATATGAGTGTTCTAGGTTGTAGGTTCTAGTGTCTGAATAATTTGGACTGTCCAATCCAATGGAAAAGAGAGTAGTCATCAATGGCAACTTGAGGAAATATTAGAGCTGTCAGAATAATACTTCACTTGTCTACAGTCTACCACCTACAGTCTACAGTCTACAACTTTCAATATACAGTGCACAGTGTACAATGTACAAGGTTGTCTATTGTATAATACAATATACAATGTACTCACAAGTCGGACTACCAAACATCAAAGATGACGGTACAACGTACAAGACGGAACAAACAGCATACACTATACACCATACACAGTACAATACTTGTCTCGTATTCTAGTATGAAGAATGAAGGATGAATGATGAATGAAGGCCCAGACCTGGATCCACTGTGCTGAATTTCCTATGTACTACATTTATCTACATCTATCTATGGAAGATGTATGGATGTATGGAGAAATGTAGAAAAATGACTTGTTGTATGGATTCAAAAGTTATACATGATTTCTATGCCTCTCATGCTAAGCACATATTTTATGCCAACTCCTTTCTTCTCATCTCCTCTTCTTTGTCATCCTTCGTCTTCGTCTTTCTCTCCATCTCCGTTTTTGGCTTCGGCTTCCTCTTCTTCTTCCTCTTCTTTTTTCAAGGAAAAGAAATGTGATGGAAAGTTCAAATAGAAAAGATGAATGATTCAGTCATGAGGGAATTCAAAGAGAGGGAAAGTGAGTGAGAGAGAGAGAGAGAAAGCTCACATATATAAAATAATTCACGTACGACGTACAATGAACAAAGTAAAATGTGCAGAGAATCCCCAGCAAACAGAAGTAAAAGTACCAGAGTTCCAGAGTACACAGGAGGCACATGTTTATATTTGTGTTTATATTTTGTATTATATTTATTTTTCTAGTCCCAGTAGTAGTCGTAGTCGTAGTCGCAGACAGAATAGACTACACAGAGACGACTTGTCTTCCAGTCTTCTAGTCTTTCAGGGGTTTCTTTCCCACATCAAGACAAGACCAGTAAAGTTTTGTTATAAATTCGGTTCCGTTCTTCCGTTCCGGCTTCCTGTTGGCAGATGAAGGAACCGAATCGGAATTCTGTACAAGCCCTGCTTTATTTCACCCGTCTATCGATATCAATATCGGCATCGGTATCGGTTTCGGCATCGGTATCGGCATTCTTTACTGTGGAAGATCACTTTCTACCAAGATGAAGCTTGCTGGTGTACACAAAACACAAACAAACAACAACAAACAACAACAAACACACCGAAAAAATACCGAGCGGCTCCTCTTGAAAGGAAATGTGGGACATACAACTTTAAACAACTCCACATCAATTCATAACAAAATAAGGGGAGCCGACTTATTGTGGAAAGCTAGAGAAGGAATTTCTAAAATCTAAAATCTAGATGCTTCCACAAGCACAACGTACAAAACACAAAGTACTTTACTTCATTGAAAAACACGGCATGTGGTCGTGGTAAAATCTGCTAATATTTGACTGCGGTGACTCAAAATCAAAATTCAAACACAAACCGTATGCAATCACTTTATCATCCTGTTTACACTGTTCCGAGTTTGGAGTAAATCAAACGGTAATTAATTCTTCAATGTTCATTATGAATTATGAGGAAAATAAAAAATCAACAAGGCTGATTACAGCACTAAACACAAAATGTTTCATTGTGGGTCCCTCAAAATTTTTTAATTCCCTTTTGAAATTATTAATTATGATGATGATGTAGAAAAACTAGAGCAAGGTACAAAAGCGAGTACTTGTACTTAAAACTTCAATCGTCAATATTTCTTTGACAGTGTCGACACAAATGTGAATAATAGTTTTACACTTTGCACTTTGTGTAGTTGACTTAGCACAAGCTGATGTTTTCTAACTTTTAAATTCCAACTTCTACCAAAATACCGAATATTCAAGGAGTAGCAAAATTGCAAATAGTGATATTAAACTTAACGTTATGGCACAAAAATACTGTGCGGCTTGAAGAGGAGTGCAAAATGCACTGCTGATAATATAGTCCACCATTTGTAAATGTCATCATTGTACTCTGTTCTCTGTATTATTATTCATATTCAAAATCGATAGATCCAGACAAAATATCAGTAGTTGGCAAGAGAAAATGAGCAAAACATTTATCCTCCTTTCAAATTTGGAGAAAGAAAAAGGTCACTGAACAAACTCTCATACTTTGATATGATAAAATTGGATCATTTTGACCGCCTTATGGTTTTGAGTTGTGAATTGAGAGCACCAGAAACCAGAAAAATATGCAACTATCGTCAAATCTAAATCGAAAGTATGTTATCAGCAAGACTCAAGCCTCCTTTCTGTTCAAAGATCATACAATATAAAATGATCCACTAAAGAATGCATAGAAATGATATGCTTTTCTCCATGTATTTTTATTCAAATTCTACAATTCACATTTTGCATTTTTCTATTGCATCCATTTTGCATCGTCCATGTATTTTGCGTGTATTTAACTTAACTCTTGAATCTTGAATCTTGAACAAGATTGGAAATTTTTGGATTTGAGGAATCATTTTGTATTTGTAAAAATTGGAACGGATGACAATTTCCTCTTCAAATCCCCAAAACTTGTATGTTACATGTTTTGTATATGTACACAATTTTCTGGAAAATTTCGGCTCTCAAAGCCAAATCCGGAATCCTTTTTTTTTGTTCCTTGTCATTTGTACATATTTTGACTGATGATGACTGATGTAAGTTGAAAGTTGTAAGTAGCTACAAACTGCAAACATGTGCACACAAAACACCGTTTACACCGTTTCCTTGCATTATCAAGGAGAAAGGAGAAAGGTTGAAATTCAAAATAAGGAATAAAATTTTACGAGGAGCCAAACCAAATGCCTATGAAAATGAATGGACTCTTCGATTTGAAGTGTCTTCCTCAATATTGGGGAAAAGGGTAGAGAGCACAAAATACAAAATGCAGAATACAAAATACAGAGTTGAAGAAAATCGGAAAAGTAGAGCAGAGAACGAGAAATGGAGGAGAAAATGGGTAAAAAGTGATATTTATGTTAGTTAAATGAAACTGTAGTATGTAGTATGTACAATGTACAATGGGCAAAGTAGACTGTGAAATGAACAATTTTCAGCGAGTGAAATGTGCAAAGCATATGTAATGTGTATTCAGTATTCATACTTGATGATACAGCAATATTGGGCCAAAATAGGAAAATGGAAGAAGAATTGACTCTAGACTAAACCATCTTTATATCGATACAAACTCCAAGCTCCAAAATCCTAACTTCTAACTGGAAACGTATTGAGAGCAGTGACTATCATCCAATCCAAGCCAATTCAAGCCAAGCCAACTGAAATGGGATGAGAAATGCAAATCTTGTAGCGTTTACTCACACATCTATTCCATAGCAAAGACTCGAGTATCTAAACATGCAGAATGCAGAATGTAGAATGTAGAGTGCACAGTGCACAGTGTACAATTTACGTGTCTTCAATATGTTTTGTTTGCTATCTAACGTAAAAGCTAGAATTGAGAATGTACAATCTTGATACTTGGTACTTGAGGCTTGATGCTGGATGTTGGAATGTGTAAGAATGTCTTGTAAACTCCTCATGTTTTGTGTCCTGTGTCCATTTTATGTTCTCCAGTCCCCAGTTTCTAGTTTCGAGTCTCCCAATTGTCTTGGGTCATCTTAGTCAGCTCAGAAGAGTCAAAAAGAGTCAAAACCAGAAACCATAAGTAATAAGGATACACCAATACACGGATACATAATACATAATACATGTAAACGTGCTTTCATGGGATCGTGATGGTCGATGGTGAACTACCGTCAGCAATTCTCCCAGTTGTCCCATAAAAACTTGCTTGTCATAAATAAGAAAGGATTTTCCCTTGTTTTTCTCTGCTCTGCTCCGTTCTGTACTTTCCTTTCATTTACTATTTTCTCTGTACTCCATATGTACTATGTACGTCTGTAGCTTGGATCTTGGATCTTGGATATGTAAGTATTTGCCTTCAAAGGGCATAGACTGATGATGATGATGACGATGGAAGATGGATGATGATACTGGTTCTGGTTCTGTTTTGATCCCGTCCACTGATAGCTCGTGGTCTGGTCCAGAACAGTCAGCCACAAACAAAGTCAAACCAATCCAAACCAAACCAAGTCATCAGTCTTTAGTCTTTAGTCTCCTGCTCATTGATGTACATTGTGCCCAACATTAGAAACAAAAACTGCGGAAAAGGCGTGCAATTTGCACGTAGAACATGATACCGTTTTGATGGTGAAAGTGGCTCTTTCGTCCTCATCTCTCCTTTCAACGTCCATGTTTCAGCTAGATTTCTAACAGTATCGACGGATCGACAGAGTATGATAAGACAATATGTTCTGCTCAAGTCTAGTCTAGTCTACTCGAGTCAGTGGTAATAATAGAGATAAAAAGAGTGATCTGGGAATTTGAGCCGTCTGTGTATATTGTACAATGTACATTGTACATGTCTATCAACTATCGATATTATATCTATATCTATAATCTATATCGAAATACCTCAAATCTCAAGTCTCAAATCTCAATTGAATGTTTTATGTACCTCAATGTTGGTGCAAATATAATCTTGCTCTAGATTCTATTTTCTAGATTCTAGATTCTAGATTCTGGATTCTAGCTCCACAGATTTTTAAATCCGTCATCATTCCGCCTACAGCCTACAGCCTACATGTAGTTGAAAACGTTGCTGATGTATTAAAAATCCGGCGAGTTGTCTATCCGTATTGATGTCTGTAGTGCCTCTTGTCTAGTTTCTAGTGTGTTCGTCTGTTCATGAAGGACGGACATGCTATTTACAACCGCCAAAAAGATGAGAGCAAGAGAAATGGGAGAGAAATGTAGTAAAACAACAGAGTGGTGCTCACGTCTCTTGGAGAATCTGAATATGATTGTACGTGATACACTTTGGCTCGGCGTTCGCTCGCGTTTGTTCTTCTATATTTCATAAGGACAAAGGACATGGGAATGTGAATTCAAGTACTCGTAGTAAACAGGAGTAGTTGTAGATTCTAGATCATAGATTCTAGATTGTACATTTTCCATTTCAACATTGGCATCAACATCAATCCCTTGGTTTCCTTTCCAGTTCCGACACGTACACCTCCAACGTAAACGTACAACGAACAAGGAACAAGGAACATTGTACATGAACACGGAGACGTAGACGTCGACGAGTACTACAACTACAAGTTTAACGATGACTAACATGGATCTGAACTGAGGTTGTGGATTGTACATTTTAGATTCTAGATTCTAGACAAGAAACTGTACTAGTGTCCGTGTTTTCTATTCTGTATTCTGCAATGTTCGGTTCGGTTCTGTTCTGTATTTTACAATACATTTACAAATACTGATATTTCCCATTGTATATTCTACACCGTATAAAAAAACTATCATTGGTTTTTTGTAGTTGTCTGGATGCTGGATTCTGGAGTCTGGAGTCTGGATTTTTATTTTACCTCTCGCTTTCTATTTTCCTCCAGTCTCCAGTCTCCAGCTCAGTCTGACTCGAGACTCAAGTAGGAAAGAAAACTAAACCAAAGTATTAAAGCATTCTGAAGGAAACCGTAGTAGTATTTCTATATATTCAGTCGTAGTCCAGTGTACAGTTTTGAGTCTGGAGTCTAGAGTCTGGATATCGCAAGACTCAAGAGCGTGTTTTTCTAAAGCTATCTCCAATCGGTCAAACTTATTGTTGCACGTTTGTGTGTTGAGTTGTGTGTTGTTGTGCTGTGGTTTAGTTTCGTTTCGTTTCATTTCGTTTGGTTTTGTGGTAAATGGTAAAGCAGTGAAAATCTCCTCTCACCTTTTTCTTTTCTCACACTCAACTCAAACCTCGAAGCTCGAGACTACAGACTACAGACTCCAGACTCCAGACTCGCGTCTGATTTAGCCTGCTCTTCCCTTCAGTTTCCTGATGACATTGCGGACTTTTCCCCATCCTCCTTTTTTCTTGCTCATATGGGGGGAAATGGGAAATACACTGTTTATTCTCAATGCAGGAAAAGAAACCTTTTTTTCCTCTCTCTCCTTCTCTTTCTGCTTCTATTTTTCTCTTTCCTTCATTCTTCCCTTTTGACAGCTCCTGTCATGAAATAGAACTCAATATTTCGTTTCAAACTGATGATGGGTTATAATCTCCTGCTACTTTCTACCTTCTACAGTCTACCTTTTACAGTCTACAGTCTACCTTCTACCTGCCGCCTTCACTTTCTGCTTCATGCCTCATGCTTCATGTTTCATACCCTTCACATATCACATATTTCTCTTGATATGTCGGCAGCTTTCTTTTACTTTTTCTTTCCGTTTTCCAAATTTCATATCAAATATCATAACATGATAATATGATATCATCCAGGATCCTCGGAGATTGAGATTGAGATGGGTTAACCTTTTGTTGTTGCGGATCAATTAACTGCTTCTATCTCTACACTCTATATTCTACACTGTACATTGTACATGCTTTTTCCTTTTCCACGGTTGCTTCACAGACATGTGATTTATTACCCGCCTTTTTATATTTTATACTTGATATATAGGAAATCCTGAAGCTAGGAACTAGGAACTAGGAATCAGAAGAGTGAGAAATGAGAGATGAACAACTTGTACTTTTAAATCTAGTTTCTAGTATTAAAAATAATAATTTACTTTTAGTCATCACTGATGGCCGTCACTGATGTCAAAAAATTAGAGTAGTTGAAATGTCGAAATAAAATTTAAAACGGTTTACTTTTTTAGGAAATAAATCGCATGTACATGTATTACTTGTGTAGAAAACGACAGTGGAAGAATTAAGTGCATTTGCTTCATTTTTTATTAGCTTGAGTAATATATGCGTGTAATGTGTCTAGTTTCTAACGTCTAGTGGATAAGCTTAAGTGCTGTGCTGCGCTGTTAGCAATGGTAGTGAAGGAGCAAAAAATAAATGCGGCAAGACACGAGGTAAAAAATGACCGAGGGCAAAACTCAACGATATGAAATGAGTCGTAGAAAAACTGTCTACTGTCTACTGTCTGTTTTCTAGTTTCTACTTTCTACTTTCGACTGTCGACTGTCTACTGTCTACGGCCTCAACAAACGCACAAGCAATATGAGAGAAGAGGACGACGAAAGAGACTGACGAGAGTTGTAGTGAAAAGCGGGAAAAGTAAGTAGAATGATGTCACAATAAAGAAGCTCTTTGAATCGTCTGTCAAAGTCAGAGTATGAAGGCAGTTCAATTACACGTCCCATGTGCTCTTCTACTTTCACTCACTCCCCGCTCATCTCATCTCTCCGCGCTCCTCGCTTCTCCCTGTCGTCCCTTCATCCTTTCTTTTCCAAATTAACTAATCTCCATCCCTATCACTCATCATACCTACATACTCCATACCATGTGGACAGCAAATATATTATATAAATACTTGAACGTAGAATGTAGAATGTACACTGTACACAACGTGCCACTACATATTAAATCTACTTGTCTAGAATCTAGCATCTAGAATCTAGCATCTAGAATGTAGGATGTAAAATGTAAAAGTCATCTATCTACAATCCACAATGAAGAGGAAATGTTACGGAATATGTGGGCAGTATTTTCAAAATTATGTTAAAATCCTGGATGCTCGATTCTAGATTCTAGATTTTAGATTCTAGATGAACTTGCGGGCTCATTCTTCTACATTTACGCATCTCTACTCTCTACTTGTGCATCTATTTCTATATTACGCACAACAACCAACAGACAACAGACCAATTGTTATTGTTATTGTAGTTGTAGTTCTGCTTCTGCTAGAAGTGGGACTGTCACAAATTTATTTATTTACAAGTCGCCACACACACATGGGGAAAGCGGGAAGAGAACACATCTAAATGTTTCCATGTATCTACAATGTCCAACGTACAATGTACAATGTACAAACAAAAAGGAAAAGCAATTCAACATTTTTCATCCATGGTTTTCTCTCAATATATTTACGTAAATAAATCATGTCCTGACGGACTAATAAAAAATACTGAAAATACTTTCAACTTTCAACTAGACAAAATGAAATGAAAAGAAAAGGGAAAGAAAGAAAACGTACCAATAAAAGGGATTATTGTGAATTTTGCAAAAATTCCCATCCATTCAGAATTTTGTGCTGTCTCTTTTTTGCACTGGATTAAATTTCTGTTCCGGCACTGGAACTTGAAATAGTACTGGTAGTAGTACTGGTAGTAGAAATGATTGTAGAATGGCATCGGAAGGGAAACCAGTTTGATTCAGTTCTGGATTCTAGATTCTAGATTCTAGATTCTACTGGATACTGGATACTGGGTACTGGAACTTATTTAAAATTGCGAGTCTGCAAATAGTGACAGCTCAAATTTTTTTTGTTTAAACAAGCTCTATATGTATTGAGGATGGAGATATGGAGTATGGACTATGGAGAATGGAGAAAGAGGGGCGGATGCCTTGCTCTAACTTTATCTCGGGTTCTCCGGGTTTTCCCTCTCCATCGTATTATATTATATTATATTATATTGTAGATTGTAGTTTGTAGCACAGTACATGGTGATATGACTAAAAAAGGGATATTTGTCTTTGATAAATGCCTGCATCCCGTTCGAGTTGGAGCTCTAGCTCTAGCTCTAGCTCGAGTTCGAGTTCGAGTTCGACAGGAAGATAGGACTTCTCCAGTCACTAGTTTCTCTTTTCTCTATCTCTATATCTGTGAAATGACTCGTCTTTTATATTCCATATCATGGAATAATGTGATTGCATGTTGCTCAAAGGGAGTGAGCGAGGGAGAAAAGAGAAAACATAACAGAAAAAAACAGCAGAGAAGAGAAATGCGTCCTGGATTGTTTTTCCTGTAGCTGACTGGATGTGGATGTGGATGGTTGTTGAATTGGTTCCGTTTGCTACGTCATTTGGTTGACTTGGCTGGATTCTGGATTCAGCTTGAAATGACTTGACTTGGTGTGACTTGGTGTGACAAGGGAGAAGCTGAAGAGAAGTGTCAGCATATAAGAACAATCTGTTGCCTTAAAAAAGTGTAGCGTGTGAATGGATTTTGTAGTTTGCTTCTTTCTCCTCTCAATCCATTCTTTTTGGATTCCGGATTCCGGATTTCTCATGCCTCGTGTCTTTTGTCTTGTGTCTGGTTTCTTATGCGTATTTGTTCCTTGTTTAGCTGTATCTGTGAAATAAATTGTACATCCGTATTTTATATAAAATAATATAATATTATAAAATAATATGATTTCTTTTCTCTGTGTTGTATTTACAGGTTTTTTGGATTTACGTCAAATCTGTGTGATCTGTGGCTTCCTTATAGTAGCTGCTGCTCTGGGAGTGGGTGTGGGAGTTCCAATCGCCTTGGAAATGCAGAGTCAGAAATTTAGTTCTCTCCGATCCGAGATTGTTCGACGGATCCTCTTTGATGTTCCATTAATTGATGGGTAAGGGCCATTTCATTTTACGTACTCTCTCTACGCTACATCTATACTATCTATCCATCCATCCATCCATCTATCTTATTATCGTCTCTTTCTCTTTCTACTTTTCTTATTTCTTATTTCATCCAATATTATCTAATACACTTTATTTTATTTCCCCCGTTACCCGTTACATTAGTTACATTGTAAATGGCAAATGTGCTCCGTCCACTATCCACTACAAACTACAAACCTTTTTTTATCCACTCATCCTTTTTTCCATTTTCATTTAATTTCCTCACATCACCTTTACCCCGTATCCAATATCCAATATCCATTGAAACAATAGAAAGAAGTAAGCCTTATCTTTTGATCCTTATAAACGAAATCCTAAATGTTGAATGTAAAATGTAGAATTTAGAATTTTAGGACAGCCAGAATATTTTACGTCCGTATTTTTTCTCTTGTACTCAATACTCAATACTCAATACTCAATAGTAAAAGTCACACACACACACATGTGTGTCTACAATCTACAACAAAGTATGCGAAATGTACAACGTCCAAGTTGAAAAATGAGGGAGTGAAATGTACGCTTGACTTTTTCTATTTAACTTGTTTCATTTCTACTGGAAATATTTCACTTTTCTACATGTCTTTTGGATTTTGTAGTTGAGCTTTTCCACTACAGACTACAGACTACAAAGTATAAACAGAAGCGGATGACTGGAATTGACTTGACTTGGCGTAACCCACTGCGAGATTAGTTTGGAAAAGAAGAGAAAGGAGAAATGAGTAGGATAATGTGTTGAGAGGGAGAAAGAGAGAGAAATGGCAAGAAATGTGGAAGGCATAAAGTAAAATGGTAACAGTGTACAGTTTACACACATTTAGGATGTAAAATTTGGATTGGAATACAGGGAAATAGATGGAGAGGATGAGATGAGCATTGAGCATTGAGCATTGAACGCATACTGCTGGATTGAAGATTCTAGATTCTAGATTTTAGATTGGCTTTCACAATGAGATTGATATCTCCAAGAATTCTTCCTGTCACAAGTAAAGAGACAAAATTGGGAAGGAGAGAGAGATGGAAAAAGAGGAAAAGACGGAGTGAATAAATGAAGGAATAAAAGAGGGCCAAGCCGAGTCAAGTCAAGTCGAGTCAACTCAAGATAATTCCTGGGAAAAGTAACGAAGGTAGATCCGCTGCTCAATTGAATAGAGATTGAAGATTGGTTGAGGAGCTTAAGTCTTAATGGTTTCTTCCATAAAATCTTCATGTCAAAATATCATGCGGGAAGGCATGATAAAAAAGGACATTGATTTCACCTCCACTCTGACCTGACTAAGAACAGAACGGTTTAGGAATCGGAATGGAAATGAGAATACGGATACAAATTTATCTTTTTTCTCCCCATTCCCCATTCTCCATATACATACATATACGGGCGATGTAAACTGTACACATTTTTCTAACTTTTTTCTCCCATGTCTCAGCTTTACAATTTCTTGTTCTTGTTGCAAATGGAAGGCTTCATTTAAGCAGACACGTATGTACTACAGACTACAGACTACAGACTACAGACTATAGAGGATCTGTGCATGAGCAGGAATGAGATGTGGTCACAAACATATGTAGATAATAGATGGATATATCCACTGTACACAGTGTACACTGTACACAGTGTACACTGTACAGTGTACGCTGTACGCTGTATTTCTCCATGAGCATAATCGGTCTCTTTTTTCCGGAAGATTTCACACAATCCGTCACTTGAACGGGTGCTTCTTTTTCCTCGTGTTTGACAATTCTTCCCACATTTAGCTGGGTTGAGTTGAGCTGAGCTGAACTGAGCTAAGCCAAGCTAAGCTAAGCTGAGTTGAGTTGAGTTGAGTTGCCTGGAATGGAACGGAACAAAGAATCAAACCGATGCTCAATGCTCAATGTACACATTACAAATAGATCATCACATATATTCCACCGGACTGTCCTGGAGTATCCTGGAGCCTGGAGAAATTTTTGACCAACTTTTTCTTAAAATTGCCCCATCCAAAATCCCAAAGACAGTCATCTCCTTTTCTCTCCTCTTGTTTTCTGTACTAAACAAAGTACCACTTTGTACAGTAAAATAGAGGGAAAATTACACATCCATAGTTTTTTGGGGTTTTTGGACCGATGTAATACATCCGCATACAGAATCTAGAATCTAGAATCCAGAGTCTAGAACTAGAATCCATGGACGGACAGATAGATATAAAGAAGAGTGAGTGAATGAGTGAATGAATGAGTTTGTGGACTTTGAGAAAAGAAATAAAGGGAATAAAGAAAGAAAATAGCCGACGAAGGTGCATTTATGGAATAAAATCCATCCTCATTCAGCTTGAGAATTTGGAGAGAAATTTCCCAATGTTCTTCAGGACCAACTGTTCACCGTGACCATTATATTAATATCTATTGCCATCCACATCCACATCCACATCTTCTATATAATTCAAGTCCATGCTTAATGCTCAATGCACAATGCACACACAATACACAGCGGCACAGAGCCATTGTTATGCATGGAATTTCTGGATACCGCCCTCTCCATTATTTTCAAATGAAGAGGAAAGGGGAGCAACTAACTGGGTACTGGGTCTATAGGTATGCATCGCAACTCCACTACCTTTATTCCGTGGAAAATGTGTCATGATGTGTCTCCAGTCTCGAGACTCGAGACTCGAGACTCGAGATTCCATGAATTCACATGGACAAATGTATACATGTTCACAGTTTTCCTCTAGAAAGTCCTCCAATGTACCTTTTATACATGTTATAATCCATATCTATATCTGTATCTGTATCTGTATACTATGTATTCTTGAGGAGGCCAACAAATTTACTTTATTGACTATTGAGGAGAAACTCAATTCGGTTCCAATGGGCGGAGGAATATAATCGATTTAAATCTCTATTATAATAGAGACAGACTTATATTATTCTTATTCTTCCTCCTCCTCGTCCTTTTCGTCTTCTACCAAATACCAGACCAGACCAGACCAAACCAGACCGAACTATGAGCAAACCCATGCAGGAAGAGGAAGAAGATGACAAAGAAGAAGAAGAGGAGGAATCAGGAGAAAACTATACAGCTTAGACTATGAACCTGAACGAGCGACCGATTCTAAGGACATTTTAATGGGAAAATGTGACTTTCCCTCTCCATTTCTCCCTCTCTCTCCCCCTCTCTCTCTCCATACACAAAACTTTGAAACAATACAGGAGAAAATCATAGGAAAGAGAGGATGAAAGGACAGTCGGCAGTGGCGATGGTGTACAAAATCTGTACATTCTACATTGTGCATTGTACATGTTATGTGTAGGACCCATCTTCCTCCTCCTAACTTTAGCCTTTACTTCAACTTCAAGTCCAACTCCAAGTAGAAGAACGAGAACGATAAAGAGTGCGAGGACGAGCTTGAGCTTGAGTATCAAAACTGGAACTGGCCAAAAAGTAAAAGTCCAACTACCAACTACCAACTACTCTTTGGTTTCTTTCTTCCAGTTCCTTCTTCTGCCCGCACAAAGATATGAGCTTGGTTCCCTCTTCTATTCTTCCATTCAATATATCCAATATCTATCCATCTGTCTGTCTATTGTGCACATATCTTTTTCTCCATCACTTTTCTCCCTCTCTCCTTCATAGTTTCATAGTTTCATAGTTGTGTTACATGGTTAACTATCTTTTCCTTTTTCTCTTCTTCTTCTTGTTCTTCTTCTGCCACTTTCTTTCTCAAGTGATCTTTATTCTTTATTTCACATGTGGTAAAAGATGTGGAATTATTGTGAATTTCACTGTGTTTTTTATAACGGGTAACGAGACAGTTTGGATAAAGGAGAAGGAGAAGAGAAAGTGGGGAAGAAATCCAGAGAGAGAGGGCAAAGAAAAAAAGTCAAGTTGGCCAAGATTGTGTATATATTTGGGAAACATTTGGTAATTCATCCATCTAGAGAAAATCATGCCTTTTCCATTTGACTTATGTGAACATTGAAAAGCTTTCAAAGTCTCAAAACTCTTCTACTTTTTAGCAAACCCGAGGGGTTGACCGAATCGAGCGTGATATTCTTTCTATTGTATCCCATTCCCTTTCCAGATTAAGTTGCTTTTTTCATCTTCATCTTCCATTCTCCATTCGCTGTATTCCAGACTCTAGAATCTAGAATCTCAACTTGATACCTCTCATTCTGACACTGACTTTTTTCCTCAGCCGTTTTTAGCAAGGCTGTCGCACTCTCGCACTCTCGCACTCTCTTTCATCTTTACTCATTGTGTGTAAAGAGGGAAGAGTTAAGTGTACACTGTAAACTGTACAGTGTACAGCAATGCGCTCTCACACACTCGTCCGTATTTCCTATTTTTCTGGATAGACTGGAAAACTTGTTCACTTTCTCCTCTCCTTCAACTTGTTTTCATTTTCAGAGTCAGTTCTGACTTCTGTGTATAGTGTCTAGTGTCTAGTGTCTAGTTTTTACCGCCTGTGTATTTAATACATATACGCATCTTAACATTGTGATATGCCGGTAACCCTCACAAGTAGAAATCCTGGGAGCTTCTTTAGTGAATTTAGTGAATTTAGTGAATAGTATCATTACGACTTAATGACACTGTCACCTGTAAAGAGTAAGAAGACCAACAGGAGTAAGAAATGAGAACAGGTTTTTTAAAACTTTTTCATCCCGTCTTTTTTAGTTGCGAGTTTAGTTTTAGTACAAAAGTGTGTACTGGTATTAATAATAAAAATTCGGATTCGAATACATATATAGAAATTTCCTCTTTGTCAATTCAAGTAATTAATTTTCCATCAACCGCAAAAAAAATGGAAAGAAAATGGAGAAGACGTGAATCTTAAGTCTTGAATCTCCAGACTCTAGATTCTAGACTCTAGACTCGAGACTCGAGACGCTCAAAAACTTTTCATGAAATGTAAGACAGACGTTGATGATAGTAGATGGGAATGTAGTGGAAATCGATGGTTATTCTAAGAGATCTCTTTCTTTTCTCCGTCTTGAGTCTCGAGTCTTGAGTCTTGAGTCTTGAGTATAGTCCAAACTCCAAACGTTGAGAATTGAGAACTGAGTACTGAGAATCAAAGGGAAAAAGAATCACATGGATGGTTTTACTTTTCGCCTATTTCCCACACACCACACACATGTAGAATAGGAAAAATTGGGTAGGTAGGAAATTTGCCGAGTTTTTATGGATATTTGACCGAGTACATAAGTTTGTTACAAAAGTTTTGTCCTCACACATCCCAAGAAACTTGGAAGGAAGCTTGGAAACCGGGAACTGGGAACTGGGAAATCAAAGAGTCGAATCTGGAATGGAAGGAAACGGAAAGTAAAAGAGCAAGCAAGTTTTTTTTTTTACTCCCGCACATTTTTTTAGAGTCAATTGAACCGTCAATCAGAAGAAAATTTTGTGTATAGTTACTCTAATTCCAGCTCAACTCGTGTGAATTCATTCCAACAAATCTAATCTAAAAACAAACTGAACGATCTCTATTTCCTCCCATTCTTCCTTTCTTCCTTCTCCGTCTCTGATTCTGATTCTGCCTCTGACTCCGTCTTTGTTGAAATAACTAATAGATTTTCAATTGATTCTTCATTCACACAAATTCAACACAAAGGAATTTGCTCATTCCTTTCAATTGAATTTGAGAATTGAGAAGTCAAGTTTCAAGTCTCTAGACTCAAGTCTCCAGACAGACCATTTTACAACTCCATTTCTCACGAGTAATCATGATGTGAAAAAAGCATGAAAGGGAAATTAAATGACATTTACCTTTACAAAACCACAAACGAGGCTCAACATAGCTCAACACATACTTTAGCACTATTTTGTTCTATAGTTTTACAAAAGACCACCATAATATTTTCCCCAGAAAAAAACCCATTAGACATGATCTAATAAATTCCTAGTGAAAGGATCCTTGAAAAACCCCAAATCCAAACCCAAATAAAACCCAAAATCATAATGAATGATGAATAATGAAAAATGAAACCATTTAAACCATTTGAATGAAATTTTTTCCTAAGTCACCAGTCAATATTTTTCGTAAGTCATAATATTTTATTTTCTCTCTTATTTTTTTCAGGCACAATGACTTGGGATGGAATTTAAGAAAGTTTCTTCAAAACCAGCTCAAGGATGTCAACTTTGATTCTGACCTGAGAGAGGTAACGATTTTATATGAATTGAGACTATAAGAATATTTGTAAATAATAAATACGTGTTCAAAAAGAATAAAATATGAAAATTTGATTGTACTCTTCAGACTGAAGCCTACAGAGTTGAGTGTTCAGAGTTGAGAAGCATTATGTTACCAATAATAATTCAAGAAAGTTGCCCCTTTCCATGATATAATGTACTCAAATTGTTTATTCTAATAATTGTTAATAAATCATCAACTGTTTGTGCCTGTGTTTGGCCAGCCGGCTGTTCCATAACTTATGATCTCCATTTTAAAAGAAAAGAAACCTTCACGCTCCCTTATGATCGCCCAAATACCAAATGCCAAATACCAAAAACACTCTGAACTCTGTAGATTGTAGATTGTAGATATTCAGTAAAAAGAATGTAGTCGACAGTCGACAGTGGACGGTCTATATTTCCCATGTTCCTTGCTCCATGCCCCTTGCTCTCTGCCACAGTTTATAATAATGAGTTTCCTATGGAATTTTCTTTTTTCCCTTTACAGTTCGATCCGTTTGCTGGCAGTGTTTGGTCTCACACGGACTTGGTCCGGCTGCGAGAGGGTCGCGTTGCAACACAGGTTCGTTTTCTCTTCTTTTCTCCGGACTCAAGATTCCAAGCTCCAGACTCTAGACTCTAGATTCTAGACTCCAGACTTTCCCACTCAATTACTCGAGTATATAAATTGTAATACGCACTTTTACTTGCCCGCGCTAAGCTTTATGTCCTGTACTTTTCTATAGCTTGGCAATGGGAAATGGGCAGTGCACAATGGACGGTGGACGGTGGACTATGGAGATAGATAAAAGTGGATATTATAAGGCCACTTTATCACATTTTAAGACTTGGTAAGTGTCTTTATAAATCTCTGACACTGTCCACTTCCCTTCCCCTCTCAACTCTCAAACAAACATGTAACGTGTAACATGTAACATTTAAGTCTATCATATTCTCCTTCTGCTTCTCCTCCTGCTGGATTCTGGATTGTAGATTGTAGATTCTGGATTCCGGAGCTGGCGCTCGAGTTTTGGAACTGAAATTGTAATTTTTCCTAGAAAAGTACCAGAATATCATCTGCACTCTGTGTTTGTGTTCTGTGTTAGACATGTGACTGTGCAGAATACAAAGTAAAGATGAAGATTTTTCAAAGATTTTGTTTCACACTGTTCTGGTATTTTTTGTGGAATTTCTAACATATGAAATTTAGATTCGGATTTGGATGTGTATTATGATGATGAAAAGTTTACTCACACTTATTTTTGTTTGTGTTTGTTTTTGTTTGTTGCAGTTGTTCGCAGCGTATGTTCCATGTGCCAGCCAAAATCGTGATGCAGTGAAAATAGCTTTAGAGCAAATTGACGTGATACGAAGACTGGTGGAAAAATATCCAAATTACCTGAGCCTTGTTACAACAGTTAGAGGTATGTGTCCATTTTTGTGTGAAAAATACATCATTTTCACCGTTCTCTATCATGTTTTCCATATGCGACTCACTTGTCAGTTTTCATGTTAAAAAAGGAGGAAAGTATATATCTATATATCCGTATAACTATGAGTCACGTGAATTTAAGCATTGTCAGTTGTGTAGTGTGTACCAGACGGAGGTTGAGACTAAACTGAACTGAACTGGATAGAAAAGGGAAAGGAAAGAGAGTCAAAACTAAGTTGACAAAAATGAGCTTAGATATTGTCAAGACGTAAAGTAGTTGTGTGTGGGGAAAGCCTCTTACTGTAGAAACTACATAGAGTCTAGAATTCAGAATCCAGACGATTGTGGACAAGACAGGATTTCAAACTTAACTTTTTCACCTCGTCGGAAAGAGATGAGCCATGCTAACATAGACTCAAGACACAAGACTCAAGACACTAGACACTATGGAAATATGTACGTTGTACATGAAGCCACCAACTCTTTCATCCTTTTTCAACATGTATTACAAGAAAATCCTTTCCTTCAATTCCAATCTTAGAGCAAGCATTCAGATTTCCTCTTGGATCTTCGTCTCTCTGTCTGTGTCTCTGTAAAAGAGTGGGAACATGCTAAAAACACGAGTCTGGAAAATCTGGGAAATCTGGCGAATCTGGAGTCTGGAGTCTGGAGTCTGGAATCTAGAATCTGGAGAAAAGAATGAAGCAAAGAGAAAGGAGACAAAGGCCTAAAATGACTTGACGTACTGACTTGCAAATGTTTTGAAAAGTAAAAAGTAAAATGCTGTCCATCGGACATTTTTTCTTCCGTTTTCCTAGCTCCTAACTGTTTCTTGCCAAAACAATAAAGTGTCATAAGTGCATCGGCGGATCGAATACAAGTATTGTCAAGACTTGCATTTTTCTGTCTCAGATTTAGCAACATCTAAAACATGACCAGGAGTCGTTCAAATTTTAATATGCATAAAATCCAAATCCCGCATACTATTTATTGGACACTGTTTTGAAAACACTCGATTTTCAAAACATCAAGGAAATGTACAAAAAGGATACCATTCTAAAATTCCACTTTTTGAAAGGCTAAATAAAATAACGACTGCAAGCACTGTACAAATAAATAATATTTCTTTATTCATTTTCACCTGCTCTGCACTTGGCTCTTAAAATTTTGTATATACAGTGTGCAGTATACACTGTACACTGTACACTGTACACACAAAGCCCAGATCGACAAGGCAAAATCAGACGAGTACAAACTTGCTTGTAAAAGTTCTTTGTACATTGTGGAGAGATGTGGACCCAGAGTAAGGGATCCCCTTTGTAAATGTGTGTAGATTCTAGATTCTAGATTCTAGATTCTAGATTATTATCCTGCAGCATTTAATGAAAACCCGGACGACCAAGGTTTGTAAACCAAAAATACGATGACATGATTTTGTTTACGGATAGCGGACAAACTTTTCGGAAGTAAGTTTTCAAACTGCAACTGAAACTGGTACGGGAACTGAAACTGGAACTGGTTGTAGGGAAAGAAAAGATAAAAAAGATCTCGTCCTTGTTTCTTGATTCTGGAACAAGTTGGCGTTTTGATTTCATATGCAAGTACGTCCCACATATATATTTGTATACATATATGTATGTGCACTCATATGTGTCTGGGCACACGGAAAAATCCAGCTCCAGATTCAGATTCAGATTCAGAATCCGAATCCAAAAGTTAGGCAAAGTCAGAATCAGAATCAGAATCAGAACCAGAGTGGAAATGTGAAGGGAAAAGGAACGAAATGGAAAGGCAGGATGCGGGATGGTTCTTTTCCCTTTTCTCCCTCTTCCATTCCAGCAACCTTTATTTATGCAAGCAGTCAGTTGGAAAAGATACTGTTCAAGTTTTTATTCCCAAAGTCGCCGGACTGAAAAAACTGAAAAGTCATGCTTCAACTTAGGCCTGCATCCTGCATAATCTCTCAACAAACTGAACACTGAACATGGAAAAGCAAAAGAAAGCAAAAGGGAAAAGGAAAAGGAACCGTCGGCAACAAGGAACAACGAACAACGAACAACGAACAGCGAACAGCGAATAGTGGAATGGGGAATAGAAAAGCAACTACCGTCTTGTCTTCATCTACCTCCATCTTCATCTCCGTCTCCTCGAGCTATACAAGTCAAGTCAAGTCAACTCAACTCAACCCAACTCAAGATTCAAGTACATAAGTAACAGTAGAAACGAGAGCAGCATCACCATTGCAATGATTGCCTTCCATCTTTCTTCAATTTACATATGTATAATGCATGTCTCTCTCTCTCTCTCTCTTTGTATGTACACTTATGTTCATCTCTTGTCCCAATTTCCTGAGATTGACGCCAACTTGGAATGAATTTCACCTCGCGCTTTTCCCCACTTTCACTTTCTCCGTCTCCTCTGTCTACCTACCACTTTTCTCCTTTTTCTCACTTCTCCTCCACACACCTCGTACTCTCATCCTGCTTTCATTCCATCCTTGTATATTGTGTATTCTACGTCGTCCTCTTCCTTTCCATCTTTCCATTGCTCTTGTTCATCTTCATTTTCAGTTTCCTTTCTTACTTTCTGCTCTCTTTGTACTTGCTATTTCGTATTTTGTATTTGTGACTCTCGCTTTAGCTGTAGCTGTCTTTTTGCCTCTTACCTGTGCCTATGACTGAATAATGAATGTTTTTTCATTCTTTTAATCTGTATCTTCAGATTAGTTGAGTTCATATTACTTTCACTTCCCTCTTGATTCTTGATCCTATTTTCTTTCCTTTTCTTTCCACCGCTTTCACTTCCACGTTTCTCCTTTTCCCACTCTCCACACTTTTGTCCTCATGTCCTTTGACTAAAGCGTAGAAAAGAGTGAAGATTGTCATGATGATATTTTATCCTGACATTCCTATAGGTGAAATGATGTATACAGTATACGGTATAACGGGGCAGTAGGAAGACCGTAGAGTGTAGAATGGACATAAACTAAAGTATAAGGTGTTGTCACCAAAAATATTGCACTACACTCCATATTGTACCCTGCATCTTTCTCTTTAGATTCTCTAGACTCTAGACTCTAGACTCTAGACTTTTCCCCATTTCCCCAGTCTCCCCTCCTCCTGAGGAAATGAAAGAAAAACTATGGGATTGTTTTTGTTTACGTATGTGTAAAAACTTTCTTTGCGTACTAAAACATTGAGACATGCTGACGCAAAGACAAAGTGAACAGAGGAACAAACTCAGAAGCTCAGAAACTCAGAAGCTCAGAGAAAATGAAATGGTGCCTACAGACTACAGTAAAAATGAAAGAGAGAAAAGAAAAGAATTGAATAGGTAAAGACTAAAGACTAAATACACACCATTCACCGTTCTAAATGATGAAAAAAATCCCTTCATAACACACCTCATCCCTTTTTCAAAGGTCCAGTTTATATTTTTTTGTTTCAAATTTAGTAATAAATACAACAGCAATAGAAAAAGGGCTCACACTTTTAGTATTTTCTCAATTTTTTCTACATATTCTAGTTTGCCTATAAAGTGTTCAGTGTTCAGATTAGGAATTACAAGTAATTACAATAACTTTGAAATCCTTAATATTATCAATATTATCAAGAGTTTTATTAATTTAAAACTAAGCCGTAAAAAAATAATAAAAAAGCTATGGCAAAACATATTTGATATTTGAAAACGGGTATGACAACTTGTCAAGTACACTGAACAGAAGTAGTGTAAAAAGTAAAAGGTTCACAATAATAAATAAAGTTAAAAATCCTCCCTCCGTGAGGATTTTATATCGCCTACAAAGCATAAATGCTTTAGGCTCCC